>JTDE01001396.1:53942-95280 GCA_014338405.1 Paragonimus skrjabini miyazakii | reverse complement strand
TGATCGCAGCTGTCGCATTCCCATAGACTTTCCAGTCGGCCCCTTTCGAAGAGAGACACTAGACTCGAGTTTCGTTCTCATTAGAGCTCGTCAGTAGTGCATATCATCGCCACTGCCGGGACTTGAACCACGGACATTCTGTTCATGAGGCAACCGTGTTTACCACTGCGCCATTGACCTCACGTTAGGCACGACCGAATTGTCACATGTGAACTCCCAACCCCTTTCGCTTGTGAGTAATGATCAGGTTGCCCGATCGTCTCGATAGGAGACACAGTTACTGTCTTTTAACTCCAATCGATAACCTCGCAATTAGGACTTCCTAGACAGGTCGAAATCCCGGATCTCATTAAACCTGCTAGGTGATATTTTAGACCAATGATGAGTCTATTGGTATGCGACAACCGCGATCAATTGTGGGTGATGTTCAACTTGAAACTAACAAAATCCCCGACTACTCATCAATAACGAAAAGTGTCGGTTGACTTCTCTTAACGAAAGACAACGTCCGTTTTACCTGCTGACACTTTCACCTCACTTGCTACCACTGTTATGACCCATTTTGTGCAACCATTAGGCGTTTTAACGGGACGACTGTTCAGTACATATTGATTTGAAAAAATTGCGGCTTACATAGTAGAACACTAATCCTGTGAGTTGACAGGTGTAGATTTTCGGTTTGGACTCAACTACTGCTTTTTGTTGGCTGAACAAATGCAAGACACTGAATCTCATGAAGGTAATTTAGAGCGACTGGACAGAAATTCCGAAGCTAAAATTAGGTGTACTAATTGACAGCTAGTGTGCACAAGCGGTTTACAGACGTCACCACAGAAATAGTGGTTTCATTTCAGCTTAGAGCACTGTACTTCACGATTAATTGAACTACCCGTATAATATAAAATTGAATGCATTACACAAATAATATTCTACAAAGGCAATAGTTTTTGTTCGCGTAACATTTTGATAACAAGAATCTATGGGATGTACAAATACACTTTGTTTAACATTTTTCTTCCTGGTCAGGCATTTTTTGAAGCAGTCGAGAAGCTCTGGCGTGACCAGGGTGTACAGAATGTGTTCACCAAGGCCAATGAATATCAACTGTTAGATTCAGCCAAATAGTAAGTGATACTACACCACGTGCTGCTCTACGAAAAAAAGGTTTGCGAATTGTTATATTGGCTTTTTACGTCATGCTGTTTAGTTCTGTGGCATTTTTCAGAAAGTAATGTGGGTAGTTGAGGGAAACATTCTCGGTATGATAAAATCGTCCAGTTGAAAAACCCGCTTCACCATACTGCCCAACCATTTTGTACAGTTAACGAACTAACGTTATGTTTTCGCTCGAAAGAAAGTTAATCAAAATAGGTAAAAAAACAAGCGAATAATCGGCGACGTATTAATGTGCTTGTAGTCAGCGCCATCCCACATATTGTTGTATTTTTTACTTTCCGGTTACTATGATTATAATGCCTCATAGAGACAACCTCTGAGGTAATCACTGATTACTCAAGTCATTGTGACATACGCTGGTCACTTGACTACCTCCACAAGCTTAAACCAAAATGAGGGATGTATAGCGCATCAACTGATGGGTTGTCGTTTCCGAAGTATGCACTATTTAATGACATTCATGTAGGGAAGATATCATGCTAACTTATATCCTTACTTTGTTCTTCCAAAAACACGATTTCAGAGTGTGCGACTACTCGGGTAATGCTCACACCACTCATTCATACTTTTATGATAACCGGGTATAATCTTATTGTATTGTAAGCACAAATACTGGCTGCTTACAAGCCGTATTTAACCGGGCTTATATTGTGGAGGACAATCTGGATTTATGCTTGATAAGACACAAAATTGTTTTACATCATTGTCTTGTGACTTTTCGTTGGCAGTCGGAATCAGTATCGTTTGGAACAGAACAGCTCCCATATCTTGTCACACTATTGTAAATACATGTACACAGAATGATGATCTGATGTTCTTCTGGATTTTAGCTTCCTTGATCGCATCGAGGTGATTCGACAAGATGGATACATTCCTTCCGAACAGGTAATCAGTTCTCTAATCATTTTGTACACATACGATGGAAATTGATTGTTTTGGTCACCAATGACTGTATGGTTTTTGTAAACAGCTGAGCGACAAATTTACAGATTTACTTGTTACTTATCTGTGGTAAATTCTACAATCCAGATGCCACACTTATCTGACGTGCACATTGAAATGTATAGCAGCTGTCAAGTTTTGTTCAGTAGTTTCAACTTCTTAATTATCACTTTCATGTAGAATCAACTGTTTGTCTGAGTTATACATTTTTCAAACGTTCGAATGACATGTTTCAACTAACATCGTGTAAAAATTGTTTCATACGTTCTTTGTATCCTTGCTGCTGCATGGTCAATGTTGTTGTTAGACTAAAGTGAAACAAAATATTTCTATTATTCGTAAACTTCTTAAAAGGATTCAGCATCCAGCACCCAACACATTCGGTTAACTGGAAGTCTGTCAGAACCGTTGTACGATTGATGACATTAATTTTGAAAATTTCGAATACGTTCTCAGTTTCTTCCAACAAGTTGCCATCGCCTTTCTTTATATGTTCACTAAATGACAATTGTTTATTCCTGCAAGAATGAACAATCATTACTCCTTTCTAAAATACAAAGTTAACTTGTTTTAATGTAATCAATCTACATTTTTTATTAATTTCCACAACATATAATTGAGGATCCATTTCAAGATAGTTTAGATTTCTTTTGTGTTGCCATCACAACTTAAATGTCCACTTTTCTAATGTGAACACAGTATAATATTCATTACTTCCTCAAATACGTTTGTAACAGGACATTTTACGCTGCCGCACGATGACTGATGGCATCAATGAAATACAATTCGATATTCGAACGGGCCGCAAGAATTCTGTCCATTTTCGGTAAGCTTTTATACCTAATTTGTACAGTTGTCTTTGTCTCAATCATTTTGCAACGCTTATAGTCTCAGTCCTTCCTCACCTAAAAATGTCATGTAGACTAAAAACACTTGTAAGTTTCATAATTCCTAAATCATTTCTGATGAGTTAATTAATAGTATATAAAAGGTTGTTTATAGTTCAGGGAAATTCCCAGCTCATTTTGATAAGCTACTGCAAGTCGTCATTCTGAACAACCGTAGACTCAAACTGATTAATTTTGAAATGACAGAGTGAAAACCTACTCGGGCTTGCCATCACAGACTAGACACTTTACAACAGCATTTGTATTATCTCAGTACGTAGTGTTTGTTTTGTCTAACAATCTACAGCAGTATAGCTCTAATCAAGGTCTAAAAAGACTCTTTTATCAATATGCAATAGGATCAAGCTTCTCAAAAATTGATCCAGGTTTCAAGAGGTCAAACAGGCTCAATCAATGTCGTTCAAAATTAATAATCAGTAGTTCTCTTGTGCAATAGTTGTAATAATCAAAACATATAGTACAAGGAGCATGTACATGCTGTCTCCTAATACGAGGGATAAAGTGTCTGTCGGCGTTCAAAATACGGTTGTTTATACCTCCTCCTGCTGTTGCGCAGTAAAGCATACGTGACCCACGACGAGGCAGCTTGGTAACTGGATGAGGAAGCATCTTCCGGCATGGTTTAGAAACTAAACCAGAAAGTAAATAACTAAAACCATTGTAAAACACCTGGTAGACATGGGTAACGACGTGAGTCTCAGTAAGCTACCAAGGTCTGCGCAACGCTGAGACCTAGCGACGGCTAAAACCATACGCATTCGACTACTTCGGCCTGTGTTACGTTATCTTAAGAAGTTCCTTCAAGCTCTCAAACTTTCCTGTTCGTCTACTGATGAAGACACATTCTGCTCACGCTAACTCGACATTTGCAAACTGTCCAAATAACCCTGTTGGTAAATTGTATTAAGTTGCTGATGAGTAGTAGGGGATTTTGATTTTCATATAGATTGAACATCACCCACAATTGATTGCAGCTGTCGCATTCCCATAGACTTTCCAGTCGGCCCCTTTCGAAAAGAAACACAAGACCCGAATTTCACTCTCATTAGAGCTCGTCAGTAGTGCATATCCTCGCCACTGCCGGGACTTGAACCACGGACACGCTGTTCATGAGGCAACCATGTTTTACCACTGCGCCATCGAGTCTAGTGCTTCTTTTCGAAAGGGGCCGACTGGATAGTCTATGGGAATGCAACAGCTGCAATCAATTGTGGGTGATGTTCAATCTATATGTATTGAGTTGGTCGATTTTATGTTGTCCAATTGTGGTTTCGTTGTCTTCATGTTTTAATCAACCTCCGTTATTCAATCTTCAGAAATATAACGACCTGTTGATGAATATCTTAGAAACATGTGCTCGTTAGCTTGTTTTTGTTATAAATGACCAATACACATCTTCGCAAAATTTAAAGTAGTTATGGTCTAGTCAGGTGAACAATCAAAAATATAAAGGTCGAGTATTGTGAAGATCTACGGACAACAACGTCAGAATTTTAGAGATAGAATTTTATTTGGGGATGATAGCTTGTGATATGACCTTCGGTTAATGCAACTACAAACTCCTTGATCACTTTGGTGAGCCTATAATCGAAATTTGTCATTGATCAGTAACCCGTTCAGTGAAGACTAGCTTCCATTCTGACGAAGTTGGGATAGTTGGCCATGCCATTATTGGTTAAACGGAAGGCGTAGGTGGGGTCAAGTAAACGGCTAGCAACGACTGCGCCGTTGATGGATTTTGACAAACCAGTCTCGAGCCATGCTGAATGACGTTTTTGATTTGGTCGATAAGGCACCCTTTCGTCCGATCTATATGTTCTGTTATTTAACTACGAAATACTGATTATATAGCATAGTCTGACCGAGCCTGGAAGTTCGTCTTTTAATCACTATGTAACCAGAGGATGTAGTGAGCCAGTTGCGTAAGGTAACTCTCGGGATTGTGCGCTGAAGGTTTTGATAAACCTACTACTGACTGGTTGTCAAAATATTACTTGTGAATGGCAGGCGAGTAAACACGGTTTTTGTATTCATCGTGGTGATTATATTTTGAGTCTTCATTATGACTACATTTAGTGAGATACAACACTCATGATAGTAAGTTCCTCTTGACACATTATCAACCACTTTTATTTCCTTGTTTGATGTGGTTGCCTAGAAATCTTCACTACTCTGTTGATAAATGAACAAATGAGAGTCCGCTTATGCTTGAAATCGCCAATCTATTACAAGCTGTGCGCCACTCGGTATTTGTTATTCTGTGATAAACGGAATGGGGCAAAGCTTCATTTATTGATTCTTTCAGGTTCACTGCCAAAATACTGAACGAGCTTTTCAGGAGTTAATGTGATGCATGAGTCGATCCGATTGAACGGCCGAGTATATCTTGTGTCGAACAAAATAATGTTGACCGTTTAGCGTAATATCAGTTCGATATATGTGTACTAGCTCGTAGTCTAAAACTGATGGCGAAAGCAAACTAATTTTCCTAAAGTTAACCCAGTTCAAATTATTTTCAATCCGTTTGATAGTCTGCGAAGCAAAGTGATTAACCTATGGTTTTATAATGCTTATCCTCGGACCGATTTCGTTTTTGTTCGAATAGACCATTTGCAACTAGCCTGAATAAGAATCCAACAATCGTCTACTCGCCGTACGATCCACTCTGCGACCAGTCCTACAGGCATCTCTAATATGTTTAACCATGTTTGCTGTCATATTTCTTGAAGGCCTGCTGTTAAGGCAGAACTCACCGTCTCATCTACTGAATACCCCAGAAAATATATCAAAACAAATGTCGCCAGCATTGACAACAGAGAATGTGTGTCGATCGATTGTCCACTCGTTTGTTGCAGCCACTTCTGGTCTTAGCGGCCAAATCGGATTAATTTTTCCACACGTTTTATTGATTTATAACACTGGTAATTTGTGCATGGATAAGAAATGGTGACCGTTTGACCCCAAATCGTTTGCCTGATTCAGACTTAGCTAATCAAACGTTCCATTCCTCGTAGTGATCGCGCTTTGATGATTATCTCTCACAGCAAACACACACACTACGTTCTAATTAGTTAGCTTGTGATATAGTTCTTGGCGATTGGGATGTATATTACTTTTGTTTAGATGGCACAATCGCCCAATAATACTTCGTTATGACACATTAACCAATGGTTTACTTCCTGCAGTAAGGACAGTAACAGATACTATTTCTACAAGTGGAATTTATCAGTTAACAACCCAAATTGTTTTCGGACTCTTTGAAGGGGGGGTGGGGTGAAACTAAATAATGTTTAGACGTTGACAAAAGTTTTATATACCATTGACCGCCTTAACGGGTGATCGGGCAATCTTGGCATTACTCAAAAGTCAATGTAGTTGAGCGTTTGCTTATGATATTTTCGTCTTGCTTAGTATGAATTCAATGACGTGTTGATTAACATCGTTGTGGCCGGAGTTCTAAACCCGGTCATGACAAAGATATGCACTACTGAGGAGCTTTACTAAGAACGAAAGTTGAGTCTTGTTCTTTTTTTCGAAACGGGCTGATTGAAAAGTCTATGGGAGTGCAACAGATGCGTTCAACTGTGAGTGATGTTCAACTCATGTCAAATTTTCTTCCTTTGTGCTTAACAAAAAAGAACAGATAGCGCAACAAAAAGCTTTGAATAAGCAATTATTTTTAGACACACGTGTTTTTCTTTTAATATGTCCGGAACAATAACTAGATCTGTATAATTTGAAATATTTATCGCAAGCATATACTCGTAAGGGCGTGCTTAAATAAAATTAGGGTTTCTGAAGTTCACCACACTTAATTTCTTATAGAGAACAACAAGCAACGTATCAAAGTAATCAGTTAAAATGATATAACCGAACTGCGCATCAATCTGATGAAACCTATGAAACTCAGCCACGATTCAGTCGGTTTTGCTGGTAGAGTCTTGACAATGGTTTTGTAAAGAATATTCGTTAAGAAGTCATGAGATAATGACCAAATTAACAATGCTGAGCGCGGCTGGTGATTAGTAAAAAGACGATAAATTAACATATCCCATGATTCTGAGAGTGTGTTTCACGTTAGATCCACTACAATACCACACAAATGTCATGTTGTTCAGAAGCACCTGGCTGATGTAATGTGGAATTAACGTTTATCTTGCAGTGTGGCTTAGTAACCTGACTCATTTGTGCACAGCACGCACGTAAGCTCACATTATTAGATAACTGACGCTCCCATCAATAGGCTTACTTTCAACAAGTTGTTTGAGCAAACTTTAAACAAACTGTCTACAGCAGCACAGTTTTTGTTACCAATAAACAGGGAAATGAGATGCACAAATGTGATAGGTTGTATTACATGTTCAGAATACCTAGGGGTTGTCCATCGTACCAAATGTTACTTAGTGATGTTTCTATGGATTGACATTGGTTGACCACAAGACTGTTGAACGGCGAAGTCGTGATGTGCGATTACAGTTTTAGAAACTCCGCTGATTTGGGCTTAATGATGCAGTCTGACGAGAAAGATGATTCAAATGCCGCATACATCTCTGGGTTGAAATCAAAATAATACCATGCTGTGTCTTGGTCACCGGTACATTTGCCATGATAAAGATCACGACTATTGATTTTCGCTCTTCCTATGCCACCTGGTTTTCCACTGCTACAGTTCACGTCAGTCTAGTTATAGAATTCAGTTTAGAGGCATGAAAAGTGCCTGCGGCATAGAGGTTAAAACCTTCGAGCACTCGACTAAAATGGGTCAAAACATCAAAATGTTTGATCGTACAGGACTGCAAGATTTGACGGCGCGCAAAGTTTGAGACTTTCCTTTTAGAAATCGGAAATCTTGTTCACTTGACCAAAGGTTTTATAGGGGTAGGACGTGGGTTGATTGACGTCATATATTGACTGTCGGTCTGTGATGGAAACAAATGCTAACGGAAGAAGACTGTTACTTATCTCTTTCATTTTGGAAAATATTTCACCTACATACACTCTAGTCGGTCTAATGGTTGAAAGTTTGACAACGTTTGAAACCAAAGCTATGCTGGTTTAAACTTTTCGCCTCGCGTTTTTTAAACTCATCACAACTGGACAAAGCAAGTAGGATCCAATTTCAACTCACTTTGGCTCACTTCTCGCGCAAAAATGGAACATTCTCAATTACGTATTTGGCATGAAAACAAAACTCGACTTTTTAACATTCACGACAACCGGTTTTACCGGTTCACTTGTGGTCTGGTTCGATCTAATCCGCAACGTTACCACCAGGGCTGCCGTTACGACGTAACGTCGGATTCATGAATTCAACTTTCTAACGCTAGCCTAGAGTTTTGAAATACGCGGATTAAACTGTGTTAATCTGATGACTCACACGTGCTAATCCAACACGGCCTGATGTCCGAGCACGTGATACAATAACAAAATAGATTAGATAACTTTGTGAAATCACAGAAAGAGGTAAATTTTGCTGCGCTTTATGATACATGCGTATGTATTACGACAATTAGAACCAAAACTAGACATTCGGTCGTTCAGTAAAACTGCGAAGCTACACACAAAAGCTGCACACAATTATCAATGGCTGCTTCTTAGTGGCTCGGTTTCTGTTACAACCGGATACTGACATTGTACAGGTCCAATGGTTCAACCAGTTAAATCACAAATGGCATCGGCAATCACTCTGAAACAGATTATCTGAATAAATAATATTCTTTATTGAATGAAACCCTCCCGTCACTGAAAATTTGCTGGCATTTTTGTCCGATAAACGTTTATTCTCTAATTCAATCTTACAGTCTCCCAGTCGGTGAGTTTAGCACATATTGCCGTAAGTTACCAGTATAGTGATGGGCTGTAATTTGACTGCAATAAAACATATATGTATTCAAAATGATAGGATGCAAAAGAGAACAGCTGGACTTATGTGTACTGACTGCTCTATGGATCAGATGATTAGCTGATTTTCAATACATTCGATATAGTGAAAGTAGTGATTACTAGAAAGTATTGTCAACTGCAGCAAGCAAAGATGGAAGGTTTCGGTGGCAAATGTTTTGTATTTAATACTGTTAGCCAGAAATGTAAATCTGCAGAAATATTCACAGTTTACTAGTTTACTTTTAATCTCTTTCTCCAGCTGTGTCGCTTTGTTGTGTTGCTCGAAAATCAAACACTTCTGACGAGATCGTTCAAAAAACACTTGTTATAAAATAGCTTTCATATGAACTGATGTGTTTATACTCTTGCATTCAGTAGGCAACAAAATCGTGTTAACAACCTTCTCCGAGTTAGTTATTCTGAATGAAAAATTACTTCATTTCTGATGTATGGATTTTTCCTATTTGCCATCAGGTCATCAATACATGTAGAAAACCGAGTGTTGTTTATCGGCAGTGCTATACTAACTCGATACTGTGACTAGCATGGTTTTTATGGATTTTCGGGTGCGATCATTTCACAACACCATTTAGATACATTTGCAGCCGACTTACATACTTACTTAAGGAAATTAGTGCTTGTGCTGATAGTCTAGAAGTGACAGAAATGCTGTCTACAGATCAAATTTTATACGATACCTATGAACCATATTAGCCCAATACGTCGTGGCAACCTATGAGAACTTGCCTACCACAAAACGATCAGAAATTGACCTAATTCATTACAAACAATTTTTCGGCAATAAATCAATTACCGGTGAACCACAGTTTCTCATGGTTTTGTTTTAATAAAGAAACCCAGTGAATATGGAGACAGCAATTATTCATATACAGATTTTATGGACACACTAGGAAACAGTTAAACCATAGCAACTATGAAAAGCCTGCCCACACCAACGTAACTCAGCGCAATTCAAAAAAACGCTGGCAAAGATAGATAATGTTTGTTCATGCGGCTATGATTTAGTTAGCTAAAGGAAATGGGGGCGAACTATTTCACATGAAATCTATATCCAATTGTTAATTCCTAACATCAAGATGTCTATATCATGTTACACCACATCCCTGATGAAGCGTCATCCACGAAACAGCTCCTATTTAAATAACTGTCCTTACCACACAAGTAAACAACGACAGCATTCGCACAGACCTGACTAACAGTCATCTAATCTAACATCTCTTGACATAAACATGGAGATATACGCGGCTTAAATCGGACAACTTACTGACAACTCCGTATTTGTGCGCACAATTCATTATCAGTTCGCCGCTTACATAAGGTCAATCAGTCTAAACATCGACACAGATTTATCGATAGGTCAGACATTTACTAGGCGTGCCGACTCTACAACCCAAATATCAATGCATCCTGAATTACTGAGCGAACAACCTGGGTGGATCCTCTAAACAGGGGTTTCCTAAGCTTGCCGTTGCACACCGGTTGATGCCAAGTTACGAGAGTAACCACATTTGAAAACGACGATAGTGCTTGCTTTCGATTGCAATACTCACCCCGTTAAATACAGCGCTAAATATGCTTCCATCCCTTTGATGTCAAGTCTATAGTTTTTGTCGGTTTCGGACATGGTAGTTATTTTCTCCAACATACAGGGTTGGTGCATATGACATACGATGACTGTGGAAAACTTATAAATGCTACGGTTGTCGAGGTCTAGGTACGTCCTTCACAGTTAATTATATATGAGGTGATAGTAATAACAGCTTGGTCTTACTGTCACATGCACTTTTAAAACTCTAACAGACCAGTTTCACGCTACCCAGTTGGATGTTCTAGGAATTATCAGATGTAAGACTAGTATAGACTTTATCAGGCGCGCTTGACGTAAAACCACTACGCAATTCAACTTCGTGTTTTTTAAGTGTGACGGATTATCTGTAGTGCTCTCCCAGAATACATGATAATGTTGTAGCCTTCATGTCTTTAAGGCCGCATTAGAAGTCTACCTCAGTTATGTGAATGAATTACCTATCTTCCCGTTAATTCACCTGGGATCTAGGATTATCATCTACAATGAACTGTAGACAGACTAGTTTGATGTATATCAGCATGCAAACATCACTGTTTGACCAGCTAATTTCCACGTAGGTCTCCTCGCAATAAACGTGAAGAGGTAAACGTATACTCCGTATGCAATGCATTCAGGTCTTGGGATTAGTGAGTTGCATAACAAAAAGATAAAACTGAGTATTTGTTGACAAGCATTGTTCGAATGTGAGTTTCGTCTGAGTTTTAACGTTTCATCTGCATTCGAATAATGATTGGACAACTGAATTCAATTAAACTCCATCAACATATCGTGTTTGTATGAAGCTTCAGTTGAAGGTTGTCTTGGATGCAACTGATTGTGTTACAGCTCAAGTGAGTATCCAGTTCTGAAAGCAGAACTAGAAAGAACACATTGCTCTCCGCTACGTGGTGCTCTAATTCTACACACACATACACACGTACAGTCCTCACACGAATGTCACCTATTACAACCAAACTGCAACTAGTCTTTCAGGCCAATGTTGACAACTAGATTGGCAGTGGCTCCTTTGCCAGCGTGACATTGTTGACCCCAACATAGGTTTGTAGGACAGCTCACTGGGGAATGAAACCGATCATATACAAATGAAACCGTTAAAAGGAGTAAACTGTACGCTTAAAGCCTTCATCGCTTTGAAGAAGACAATTCATTTTTTTTATTTTCACCGTTCCTAATCAACGATTTTCTTCAACCTACTGAAACCATAGGGTTTTCGACGTGAGCGGTCAACGGGGTGCCCGTAAGAAATGGATCCAACTATTCGACAGTGTGACCGCGATCCTCTTTCTAGTTGATAGCAGCAGTTTTGACCAAGTCCTCAGGGAGGATCGTACTCAAAACCGTTTGATGGATTCATTGGAAGTTTTTGAGCAGGCATGGAATAACAAGTAAGTTTGCTGTTTTTTCTCAAGCGCACTGTGTGCCAATTATTTTCAGTCTGAAAGAAAATCAGTTTAAATTTCAAATTGTTGCTTCTTTGTCTGCCGGTAGTATGGAGAAATTTGGGTGCAGATTAAGCCGGTTTGTCCATGTAATCAAACCCTTTGATAACGGAGGTGATAGATTCTATAAAATATTATTTATAACCGATCTACTTATAGCCTGAAAAGCCCCGTTTACTCATAGGTCCTTTAATACAATCGACATGAAGTAAGCCCCACAATCATTTGGCAACAATGACATTTGTTCGTTTGAAACATATGAGATAATAACATTGACGATGTAGAACAACCAAAGTTGTTTGTCAAATGTTGAGGTATGTTATTTTTTATAGATTTCGAAGAATAAAATGATGGTGATACTCTCATGGTCCCCCGGAATAAGAATACAGCCTTGAAAGAGGACTGTTGTCGAGGTGCGTCGTCTCCCTAAAGTCCCAATTTTCTGTTGAAGCTCAAGGGGACCAGATAACAGTGATCTCCCTTGAATGGACCGTCTAAAGAAATTTACATATATAGGCAGCATATTAAAATCTATTCTCCTCAAAAAGGTTGCATAACAACGTATCTTGTTAACAGCCGGTTACCCTGTATTACACACGGTCAAGTGCTCAGTCGTTCAGATTTTCTTTAAGCATACTTGTATGTGGAAGGCAATTACTGTCGACCAATAAGATGTAATGCTTAGGTAAGTACAGCATGAAGAGCAGACTATGAAGAACACATAATTAAAAACAGTATGCAGTTTACAATTATGAGACAAGGATACCAGTTGACCACAAATGGTAGTTTGTCTGTGTTGCCCTCATGATATTCGATTGCCCAGAAGGTGTAGTTACTCGAGTTTCTCAATGCTGGATCAATTCGGTGGTCAATTTTTATTGTTAACCGTTCTGAATTAACATATACAGCCATAATGGCAGGGTTCTCGAGACAAAACGGTCCCGTTCGGTTCCGTTCGTAAATCAACTGAGTGAAACAACAAACAACCATGACACTTTCATAAGAACCATAAGCCTATTCTTCCTAGTAATTTAATTATTGAGCCACTGTCCGCCTATCACGCCTCCTAACTATCCGACAAGGTTGACGTTACCAGAGACTCTGCTGCAGATATTGAGTATTTTCCATTCCTCCGCTGTGGATACGTCGTTTCAATAAATAGCAGACTAATTACATAAAATATTGTGATATCGTCGAACAGAATTCAGATTAGCGCTCATGTTGGCCTTTTTATCTCATTGACAAAAAGAGGTGAGTAAATGCATGTCAACTGCCACTGTTTGCTAACTATAGGGCAAAAACAGTGTGATTCGAACGACTGTTTATCACTAACCACAGCTGTACCGTTTGATGGCGATTACTCCATCGGGATTGTTTTTCCCTCCTCATTGCGTGAGACACAGTCCAGATGGTTATCATTGACCGAAAAAAAGTTATTTTGTTTTTATTTTTCCTGTTATATAAACTGCTAGAAACAGAATCGATGACAACTAGTTCTAGATCATGATGTTTTCTCCGCAAAGCGTCCCATTATAATAGTGGTATGGAAACATAGATCTATGATTATGCAATTTCTTTAATTTTACTCATGGTCCCGACTCACTTATATGAGTAAATTATTTTGGAACACAGGCATAGCAACTTCTCTTGGGTGGTCAGTCTATTGTCGCCGTACACATCACGAAAGGAATGCTTTGTAGCGTAATTTGGGAAATGATAATCATCATCGTAAACAGTAACACATCAGTGATTCACACTTTTGCTTAACTGCCATACAACCATGAAGAAGAAAACCGTATACATGAAGAGAAATGAAAAAAAAGATGGGAAGGGGACCTAACTACTAAAAATAGCTACATCCATATTCAAACATACAACATCAAGGCGCCTACACTTTGCGCAGTTACTACCTCAAAGTAGATCTGTGTGTGTTGAATTAATGTCGATTTCGTCCACAAATTGAAGCTACATATAATTACTTCCAAAATGAGCGGCATAGTTTGTCAGAAAACTCTACACAGTGGTCTCTCCTGGCAATGATTTTCATGTTGATGGACATCCCTATACAGTTGACTTTCTTTGAGTCCAACAATTGTACCCCACTGAAGAAGACTTTAATGTCTTTTAGCGAGCATCAAGCTTACCACCGTACTCAGTACACCTCGAAGTAATTACTCACCTTGTCCCAAGCGTGGAGGCTGTTTGAAAACGTTTGCTTCAGTGTACTGGTTGATGCAAAGCATCTATAAACATTTTCAGCATTCTTATGGATTTTGCACCATTGATGTGAACGTTCTGTACCAGCAAACTGTATCCATTGTATCTGCCTACCACGATATCTTCGGGGGTGTTAGTTTCACCTTTTTCATTCCACTCTCCTAGTGACCAAGCCTCAGATTGATGTCTTAGCAGATACAGGCACCAACCTCTATAACTTGAGCATTCCGAGTTACAGTTGTCATTCGTGCTGTTCAGGCAAACCTTTACATGTGAAATTAAATAAATCGATCTCGAGTAAAAACCTTAAGTAAGACAGCTAAATTAAAATGATGTATTAAAATCTACAAACGTTAAAGAAGAGGGCCATGAAAGACCTAGGAGATCGGGAATACGTTGCTGAAGAAGTACGCTGCAACTACGTCACTTACTGTTGGATGAAAAAATTATATTGATGGTTCATTTTTGAGACAATGTAACCGTTCCCTTTTCTTTCGGATTACTGCAGTAAAAAGCAGTGGGTTTGATGAGGACAATCGGGGTCAAGTGGGTCTATGCTACCACAGTGTTCATATTTTCATTATATATTAGTAGGCAAATTTCTGGTGTAAATTGAATTTCACCTGCAACCTTCGCTTGTAAATGTTGCAGCCGATTTTCAGACATTATCTAGACATTACATGGACATTTATCTCCTCAAAAGCTCCAGTCGCTTCAGCCGGTTTGCATTGCAACTCGAATGGGTATTCCCACACGCTTGGGCCGCACTGCTAGACGCAAAATTGTTGATCAACGTCGTCAAATTCCGCCATTAAAAAGTGCAATTACCTGGGGCTACTCACAAGTAGCGAGTAGTGAAAACCTGACTGACTAAATTACATAATTTAGGTTCCACCGTGTGGATACCTGCACACAGCCAACACTCTGTAATCCCAACCACCTAGAGGAAGCACTACACTTTTAGCTACAACACAAGAACAGGCTTTAGCGATTCATTTATTGTGATGTTCTAACAGCTGTTTGCCACAAGTTAGTATTGTACAGCGATTGACACGGTTGTGTAGACGGGTGCTCGACCTAGCTCGACATGTGCTAGTTAATCTTAGCATGGAGTCGGCATTCAGCTCTAACAGTGGTTGGGATTCCACAACCAGAATGGTGGCTATTGATCGTATGCGATTTTCAGACTGAGGCAACAGCCGTTTAACCGTACGTTTACAGAAACGATGGGTTCGTAAAAATAACACAAGTAACCGAACAGCACCAAAAATTAATTTCACCGCTGCTTGAAAAAGTTCCTGTATTATCAAATTCATAATGAAAGACCCATAAATTCTTTGACTTCACGAGCACTTATTTTAGTTAACTCGCCTCCACTTAGTTGGAAGGTATCTTCAAACGAACCTGGTACGTGGATCAAACACACTATATAACTGACACTCTCTAATTTAGAAAACAAACCCGGCGTGATAGCTGACTGCAAACTAAATCTCCAGCATACAAACTCTCTAACTAATTAAAAAGGAATCGACATCGGTTAGTGCATTAAACGGGATTTTTATGGTAATGTTGACAGTGCTGATTGAACCGGTGTGTGAGCAAAGTTTGGAATGAACAGTTCCTTGTATTTTTGTACAAAAATACTACCTCACACGGAACAGAGAAATGCTAAGTGCTTCTCACTCGTAAAGATTTCATTAATATTCTGTTCGGTTCTGTAAGCTTCTTGGAACACCTGCTACCATCACAACTCGGTCGGAGATTATTGTCTGAATTTTACAATGTGATTTTCAAGTGGTCAGTTATAATATACATTCATCTAACCACTATACACCCGTTGTCCTTCTCAATTTTAGGAATTGTATAGACACTGCTGTTGCTGTATATGGTCCACCTTTTTTCGATAGCAACTGCCTGAATTGTGAAGCGGCTGCTTGTGCATGTGTGTGTATGTAATCCTGATATCTGATGTATGTCTCTAGCCCTAACTTTTGACGTTCGCGTACACATGTCCTCACATTTTCATTCTACAGCATGTTGTGAAATGCTTTCGAGTAAATTGCGATCACAGGCAGGTTCCGATATCTTCATCCACCTATGGTCGAGACTTTCTGCTATATAACACACTATATGGTGATTCCCTCATAATTGTTTCATTCAAAAAGCGTATCACTCCACAGCCACCACTTTTTACTGTGCGTGCGTGCATTATTTAATGGTTTACCGCCCAGAATGACACTGAATAATCAGCTAATCACGAAGTGGAGCGAACAATAGGGCTGAATTAAACTAGCCTTTTGAAATGTAATACATTTTTACCACCAAGTCCTAATTACCAGTTGGTCTTGTGTTTTGTTTCCTTCCCTGCGCGATATTTCCGAACTTTGTGTTACAGTGAACTGAGACAGGACCTATTTGTAACATGTTACTAATAGCTAGTCTAGTAATCTATATCTAACCTTATTTATTCAGTTACTTGTTACATTCCTGGTACGCCCAACGAAAAAAATGAATAAACGGCTCCGTTTTAGCATATATTTATTTACCTTTTAAACCTAACGCAGCCACCTTTAGAGTCACAACACTGGTACCTAAGACCTCAGAATATGATGCAGGTAAAAACAGCAGCTTGGTATTTCGAAAAAGCTACTGAACGGAATTTTGGAAATAGCCAAGACAGAATTATAACTTTGTTTTGGAAGAGTTTCTCTCGGGAGTAGTAAGTATGGAACGTTCTTTAAACTCTGGGGAACGTCCATGTATGGTTTTGGCTTGTTCCTAACACGAAAGTTGACCACAGTTGCGCTTAGATTATACTATGCTGGTCATTGAAAACCCTCGGTTTGACAATATAACTAAATATCTCATCATGACTGTGTACTTGCTGAACAAGTGTGTTCCAGAGGTTTTCAATCATGTTTAGCAAGGGACCACAGGACGGTCAGTCCAACCAGTAGAAGCTATGAAATAGAAACAACATTTTTGTAATATGAGACAAGTGCATCTTCAAAACATGTCTCTCATTGCCACTTGTGACCGAATTAATGGCGGTAGAACTTTTCCAGATGTGCTGACAACACAATCAGTTCACCCATAACCCCGGTTATAGCCAAACTCTGAACTGTCAATGATCGTTGATAGTTAGGTTTCTTCCCAAGGGAGTTGATCCTTTACCTTTTAGCACATCAGTATCGCTATTGTTCGACAATCATTAAAAAAATTTTGCTCAATAAATATTACAGATTACGGCTAGAATGTCCACCAGAACCAAGGCTATGTCCTCTTTATACTGTGTTACAGCTAGTCGTGAGGAGGGAAAGCTGACTTTCTCATTATAATATACACACACGATGGGCGAATGTACAGCTTTCTTTGAACCACTCTTGTTGGAACATCCAATGCAAGCAGGTTTTTGATTGTAACAGAATTAGCAATATACGTCAACCAACACAGTCTGTGTTTTGGTTTGACTGATTCTATGGGCGTACAAGTTTAATATTGTTCGCCTTTGAAGTGAAACTTTTCAGGAAATTACAGACAGCATATTCTGGCCTCCGAACTCGTTTGACGCCCACCTGCAGAAATGAATTCACTTGCCTGAAGACTAACATCTGGCTCCTTTCAAAGTCGCTCTACATTTTGCTACGGCAGAAACAGGAACAATCTGGTTTGCATGATTGTTTTTATGTAAGCCCATGAGAACCGCTTGACTGTCCAGTATGATAACTGCGCCTGATCTGACCCAAAATGTTGTTGATTCCTCTTCCTCAGGCGGCATCCATTCATAATATATGAATGCTTTTCAATCGCTCACGCAACTTTGACGACGAATGTGTCCGGTTTAGAACATCTACACAGTTTGGTAACGTAGGTGGATTCGTAAGCAGATCAACATCAGTTTCATGAAACAGTCATGTTAAGAACAGAATGAACAGCTTTCAACCAATTTACAGCTTGGCTATTATGAGTGACATCAGTCACCACTTAATTTTGTAAAACTACTCAAACATTATTCGATGGGTTTACAGTGATGCATTTCCAAGAGGTTTTACTCTAAACAGGGATAGTAGTTAAGCGAAAATCCCGTAATGTAGTAAACGTCGGCAGGATCCGATGGTGGGTATCCAGCCTACCTTGACAGTCGGTTTGCTGAATGTACAAGAAAACGCCCTATTACATTAGACTTACACGAATAGCATTCTTAATATCTCTCTAGATCTAACTGTCATTGTACTAGTGGCCGTGCTATCATTTTCGTGGAAATTGTTTCATACCGTTTTGTTTCTGTATGGAATCGATTGCAACATCCTACTTGTTACTTCCATTTTGAGCCGTATTACGTTAATATTTCCATTCTGACGTGCAGAAATTTAAGTATAGCTTAACATTTTCATGCGTTTCATTGTCGAATATGTTTCATCCAGGTCAAACCAATTCCAATTTCGTCACCACTGATATGCTAACGAAATCATTTTGTACAAGACGGTTTGTGTGAAAAATTTTCACATTAAACACTGATCTATAATGTATTGAACAGGCAGTGAATACTTTTGGGTTTCCTGTGAGACCAGACGCATTAGTCACGATAGAGAATTTCATTATCCTCTGTAGTTTGTTCCAATGAGCTGTCACTCTCGTTTACAATGAACAGCACCCTGTTAGCAGGTGGTGCACCATGACTGGGCGGCTTTCGGGTTATTCACAGCTGACCAGTTGATACGATAAATGAATTCAAACAAAACGGAGAATGCGTATAAGGTTGACCGGGGATAAAGAAATGTGGGGTTTGGATTAATAGTTTCCCAAAACGTACAAGGTGACATTTGCAACCTCACTTTCTCTTAGTAAGCGAAAATACGTGAAACAGTATTTCTTTGTTAATTTGAGCAGAATGAAAATAACACAGAGTAGCCAAGATGAATTAAGTTCATACACTTTTCATTTATAAACGTGTAGCATTTAAAAATAAAACAACCAAACGATTATCTGGCAAACGAAAGAATATCGATCAGTGGTTTCGTGTAACCCCCTAAATATTGATTACGAAATTCGAGGTAGGCATGATGTAACCGAAATATCGTCTGGGTACACATCGGAAACTTTTGACGTGTGACTGAAAAGACCTCAGTGAACCTGAGCAGTGCAACGTGAATTCACATTGTAGACGGCCGAAATGATGTAGCTATTTTGTTCCGTGTATGGTCAAAGCTCTATCTGTTTTGTGTATACCAAATGTCCAGCTGACTCACTGACTGGCACAGGCAACTTGGTAGATGTTCCTTCACTCGTATCTCAAATAGTATGTCTTCACAATAAAATTGTCACCACAACAGCGGGTAAGCAAACAGGTCCGGTTATTGACTGAACGAACACAACCGGATATTTTGATTGGCGATGAGGACGCGTTTCTGATGCGCGCAATGTGACAATGTTGGAGAGTAATGCAAGTTGAACATAAACCCAAGTCAAGATTGTGATTTAACCCTAGCATTAGGTTTTTATTTTTCTGTAGTACATTTCTGGACACTGCCATTTTCCGTACCACAATCTGAACCCCGCTTCCATTGTACAATTGTAATTAGCACTCGAGTTAACCGTTTCCAGGGTAGTCCAGTGCCTTCTCCTGGAGGTCTTACCGTGCAGATTCGCTTGGCTATGTTGAACAGTGTTCAGACCATAAAGCGGTTGTGGTAAATCGGCGAGAAGCTGAGTTGGTTTCTGGCACACAGCACGCTTTACAGCTTTATCTAATTCTCGGATCCGGTAACACATTGAGGAAACTCAACCAATTGTCGTCCTTATATCCACCAGTGAAACGAGTGTTCGGATGGAGTGAGTTAGCCATACTTAGCAAGCTTTCAAATTTATCATTGTACGGAGTGACCTAAGTTATTGTATCTGAGGCCTGTTTCTCCTAACGGGTAAACCTGACAATCGTCTTGCGCTAATCGATGGAAGCTCCTCTTCATTAATCACTAGGCCCTCATCTCTAACAGAACACATAATTGAACTAATCACATCATTTCGGCCGTCTACAATGTGAATTCACGTTGCACTGCTCAGGTTCACTGAGGTCTTTTCAGTCACACGTCAAAAGTTTCCGATGTGTACCCAGACGATATTTCGGTTACATCATGCCTACCTCGAATTTCGTAATCAATATTTAGGGGGTTACACGAAACCACTGATCGATATTCTTTCGTTTGCCAGATAATCGTTTGGTTGTTTTATTTTTAAATGCTACACGTTTATAAATGGAAAGTGTATGAACTTAATTCAACCTGAAAACTTCGTGTTCTCCAACTATTGATAGAATCCTCATAACTAAGTCAACAGACAAAGGTCTTGCAATCACACTTCTGTGAACTTAATTGCCTAATTTCCAAAGTCTTGTTAGTTGCCACTCACTCTGCTAATCCATCCTTATTATGATGTGCAAACAATCCTAATGATTGGGAACCCTAATTCAAGTTTCCGTTATTGGTCAGGATCACCTACTACCCTGAGTTTGAAAAGACAGTGTTACAATTGAGATGATCAGTAAATATTACGCACAGCACTCAAGTCTACTTGGATTACACTTTGATTAACCCGAAAGTACTGGTCGTTTACATGCTTCATGATTGATGAGAATGCGTGGAATATCCGGGTCATCTCGCAGTCCACGCCCTCAAATTTCCCTAATGGTTTTATATTTGATCCATAGATTTTCATATATGTAAACTTCAAAAGTGTGTTTTTATCTTAGCACTGAGTGGGAAACAAGATGAGTTGGGCTATTAAACTACAGAAAAAGTTCTTAAAGATAGAACGATAAACTGCGCTTGATGGAACACACTGACATGTAACTTAGATACGTAGATAACCTAAACACATTGAAGTAGCATAACAATACTTTAATGGTTGTGTACATTGAATCAACTATTCCCAAGTGCATTCGACAATAACCAGACGCTAACTGAAAAAACTAACCACTGCAACCAACGTATATTATACCAAAGTTACATTAGGTCTCTTGAAACTGCAAACAACATGCATACAAAATAATAACTAGATAGTCCAAGGTCCCAGTTAACGAGTGCGTCAGCAAGCTGAAAGTGTGTAGCCCTACTGGCGCGCATAGGCTAACACACACGCAAACAAACAAACACGATCTCACGTATCAACCGGATGGCGGGCAAACGCCCTTACATACTGTGTAAACTATTATTTTAGGAAGTATTTTACACATCGTACAACAGGCGGACAGGGATTAATTCTAGGCCATTACAATACGACCAGCTAACACATACAAAGAGACATTCTGCAAAACTGTAGACAGAAAATCATCTGATGAACCACATACGTGAATTCAACGGTAGCGCAAAACGGACGTGCAGTTAGAAAAGAATTACTGAACTTTGGAATGAGTAAGTACTTGATCACTCCGTCATTACGTATTGAACAGTCTATAGAGGACTCCAGTTTAGGGTATCTTTTGTGCTCACCTGGCTCCAGGTGAGTAAAAATCCCACTTCTCCATTGCTACCAATAATCTCATGTATGAAATAGCCGTAGAAATTTCTCATAGACAAGGGCACTGATTGGGGTATGATAAATAGAGACCGGTGGTTGATTCATAAAACTGCCAGTAAAGGATACTCCATGCATCAGCCAGCACAAGTACTGAATAATCGTGAACTTGATTGGCTTTCTCTGGTTAGCCATGAATTATCTGTACGTGCACAAACAACAAATGATCAGGATGATTTGTAGCGTCCAGCCTACACGAATCCGACAGGCCAATATTGTATATAAAGCGTATTGCCTTCGTTCAGATCGGCTGCGCTGTCGAAAACTGACAGTGGCCGAATACCGCATTCCCAGGGTGAATAAATCAATTTTCTGCTACCTAGGTTAACATCGTATGCGCGATCATTAACGAACATCTTTCGGTCATTGAGTTATTGATTCTGAATCGAACCTATGTATTGTCTTCATTCGATCGCTCGATCTGGAAGGAGTAGGTAGTTACGTACCAAGAGTTTGTGTTCTCATGGTAATTCTTTTCAGGTCAAATTCTGAGGTGACTGAGTGGTTCACCGGATGAATGGTCATGTTCATTCAGAGCAACGTGAAAAAACGTTTTCCGGGATGTCCACATTAACCTCTAATGGCACTAGTCACCTTGAATGAGTGGGTAATCAGCCGATGTTAAGTGTAACAGGCGTGGGTGGGCAAAAATGTTGGATTACCTTTGCTTCTTAGGTCCCAACGAGCTGATTGCTGCAAACTACTCCATCAGTGTTGTGTACTCGTGAAACTTGAGCATTACTCAAGTTTCATCACAGCTTTTACAATCAGAGTGGACATGTTCAGCCAGCCTTATTTGCACAAACTTGACTTTCCCTCCCGAGAGTGTAATTCCTGCGCTCATACTTGTAAGAACGGTGTACTGTTAGTTACTTTTTCGATCTAGCACTGTGAGTAAGTATAAATGCTGTTGGCTTGTAAAACACAGTTAGACAAAAGTATGTATTGCAGCATGTTGTATCAGTTGACTGGCTCGGATCTGACAACGTGACATTCACTCAGAATGGGCTGCACTTTTGCAAGTGCACCTACTGAACATCCCCTCACCCAAAGTGAACGAAGTAGATTACTGTTACTACTTCTCGACTGTGATCAAATGTGTAACCTTTGGAGAACATCGTTCACCCAACCAGTCAATATATCTCCGTTCCCGAGCTCAGGGTACCGACAGTTAATGACCATCTGTTGATGATTGACTAGAATGAAGGTAATGGAATGATGAGTCACGATCTCCTTACAGGCAACTAGGTGATAGTGCACACGTTGAAACTCAGCGGTGTGCACTTCAACGACGGCAAGCAGCTTTCCACACTGCATGGTGGTGATGATTCAACTCATGCGGGAGGTGTGATCTGATCAATTGAAAAGACTGACTTGATCCTTTTAAGCCACAAAGTCAGTGGATAGATCTGTGTGAACTTACCGCAAGAGCAATTTCTACTAGCATTGGCCCTTCGAAAGTAACCGATTAGTTCAAGGTGATAATCCTCTGACCGAAAGATGCAGCCTTGAGTCGGGGTTCAAACTGTTTTACAACGAAAATGCCAGGCGAATTCGGATTGAATATGCAATTTATTTTTTTCTGAACCGCATGGCATCCTAGAGCTGTGGTGTCGAGTCAAGTGGAAAGGTGACACTCGTGAAGAAATCGTGGGAAAAGTGATTGCTCTAACAATGGATGGCAGTCAGCAACGGTCACTAAGACGACTGATCTCGGGAAGCGAATATGCGTGCACAGAGGCGGAACGAATCAAGGACAATGGTCATATCCTTTTCACATCAAACTGGAGTGCAATACGCCACAAACTCTACAATAAGCTACGAAGACTGAAGCATGCTCAAACGTCCAGTCAACACTCAACTGGTACACGAAACATCTAACACAAACACGTGTTTTGGTTTTCGGAAAATTGTTCTTCAAAGGAAGGTAGATACATCGTCAATCTTGTAGTAAGGAGAGACCGAAAAACTGTTTGTTGAAACCAACAAATGAACCTGATGTTATCACCACACAAAAGCGGTCGAAATACAGTCTGGAGAACGACATGTTGTGAAGCACTGGGTATCCCAGGCTTGTGACATCGATACGGCTTCACAATAGTCGGTAATACTGAGCAATAAGTTGTCCTGACCATTAGAGTTCGCAAAATATGAAATATAAACAAAACAAACATCTAAAATCCACATACGAACCAAATTAATGTCTGTGAACGACCGTTGGAATTGCTCTCAGCATTGCGTCGGACAGACACGGTCAGCCCAGCAAGTACACGTATGGCGGTTTACTCTACACTCATTCGCACTCTGTGAAGCTTACGCGATCCATGTTCAGGAGAGTGAAAACATGTATGCTCCTCTGTGTTCTTTTAAACTTGTCTACTGATACAGACTGCCAATCTCAATAAACGCTGGCAGGCCACTGGTATGTAACGTTGAGTTTACAGACTTTGACAAAACTACACGTTAGCAGTCGGCTTTCTTAAAGAAACACGTAAAATTCAAACGTTCTTACAGATGTGTTCGATCTAAAGCAACCATTTGTAAAAAAAGACCGTGCCTTCTGATATCAATAATATTGAGTATATTTGTTCCCGTTCGTGCTTTGAGTAAGCCTAGTAACTGTTTGACAACTTTACATTACCTTGCATTCTGGTATTAAAGGGATTCAATCCCTAGTTCTCATTCATATACCCCTTCAGACACTTGGAGTTACACTGCTTCTCGAAAATTGCCACCTATTGGTGTACAGGTTTACCGTCAATATCTGATATCTCCACTCCTTCCTTATAGCTTTATGCCAAATATTTACGCGCAGTGATAAACACGGTTGCCTCATGAACAGCGTGGCCGTGGTTCTAGTCCCGGCAGTGGCGAGGATATGCACTACTGACGAGCTCTAATGAGAGCGGAACTCGAGTCTAGTGCTTCTTTTCGAAAGGGGCCGACTGGAATGTCTATGGGAATGCGACGGCTGCGATCAATTGTGGGTGATGTTCAACTTGAAATAAACTAAATCCCCGACTACTCATCAGTAACTTAATTGAATTCAATCGTTCTCGCCAATGGACCTACTTAAAAGTTTACCGGAATGCACACATACTTTGGCTTTACAGAAAATGAGGTGTGTAGTCATTGCAGAGGATAGCTGCGTGTAGAAGGTGTCAGCTCGTACACAATTGATGGGTTGAACAAGCGTTTATAGTGGCCCCTACGACTGATTATTTTCATGGTTGTTTCTAATTTGCATGTTGTGTACACCCCGATCCGTAGTTCGAAAGGTTTATAGGGGCTGGATCGGAAACAAATAATGCCTGGTTTTTTACACTTCTTATCCAGCTCCGTCAATTATTACCACACCTACCAAACTGATGAGTTGGTACCCCCAAGTCACCTTGAGGTGACAGTTTTTCTAGCCACTCTGACTGACATCTGACGACCAGAGTAATCATTTCTCTTGTTTACACTTATGCAATCTTATTGTTAATCCGTGTTCACTTCTAGTACAAAAATATAACGTTCATCAAATATGCAATGATGTATGCTGATACTCTAGATTCTTACTTTCTGTTTAAACAGATACCTTCAATCTGTGCCTGTCATTGTGTTTATCAATAAAATTGATGTGTTAGATGAAAAAATTCATCTCGGCCAACGGATCAATAAACTCTATTCCTTCGCTGCCAACTGGCTAGACACATATGAAATGCGCAAATTCTGTCTGTCCTCGAACGACTCCAAAGAGCAGTGTAATAGCTCATTCCACGAATCGATGCTCAGCTGTTATTCGCAGGCCTCAGTCAATTTGGATAATGCGGTTTTCCAATCAACCAATTCCTATTTCCCTACCTCTACTCCTCTACGAAAAATCGACGAGGACAATTCCGTAGATATTGTCTCTTCCGAGCTGAATAGCAGCCTTGCTATCCGAACTCAGCGCTCACCCAGTGATAAATCGATGCAGTCACGATCTAGTCGTTTGCCTTCTCAATCTTCGTTCCGGTGGCGAAAAAATTCCTTCAACAGAACCCTCAGTGCGTTAGCCCCAAAAAATTCGATTCGTCGCTTTCGGCGGAGTTTCCGCCAAGCTGCATTTCTCCCGGTCAACGCCACGCCAGCCTCTTGTGGTCAAACAAGCAGACTATCCTGCACAGCGACTGTTGCTCGGGTCATTTTGGAAATGCCATATCATAAATTTCAGCCATCACGTGAGTAAAACAAACCCGTGTCACATTTTCTGCCATAATCAACATATTCAGACACTTTAAATTCGTAACTACTACCGAACTGGAAGCACAGTAAAATTGGCACGTCTCATAGACAGGCTAACACTCTAATCCGGAGAAAGACAGCCGGGGTTTAGCATATCCTCTGAGAGCGCAGTGAGGCAAATTCAGACGCGGAGTTAAGCGAACTTAGCCCATCCGCGAACTCTGATTGTAGCGTGGGAGGAGAAAGTTGGTTCAATTGATCTATCTGCTTCAATAGGGAGCTTTCTCACTGAATCAGTAGACAGTGTCTGTTCTGGACTCGTGTTGTTCATTTTCAATTGCATTGGTCACGCATCTTGTTTCAGCGTGTTCCAACTGGTTACCGTTTATCGACACCTCGCCTAGATTAGTAGACATTTGAGATGACAAGCCCAATGGTTCTAGTTTAGTGAATTAGAGTAGGCAAAACAGTATTAACAACAGTAAACTAGGTTAACTTTTATACCATTCTGTTGTAACCGGATCTGCGGCTTACATGCGTGTAAACGGAAACGGAATAACGGTCAATGAAATAGCGGATAACAGCACGACGGACAACGGTAATAAACGACGGAGTACGGAGTATACGCGGTCAGTTAGTCTCTTCCCATCCAACCCATCCACCTGAGAACACAGGAAAAAGACTGGTCTTCAAACAAAGCCCCTTTATGCCGCTCAGTCCGAAGACAACATAGTCACAAACTCGTTCGTATTTATAGGGTTTGGGACTAGCAACAAGACGAAGCCAAAAAGAATGGACCAGACCAATGGCCAGACAGCTCAGTCTATGCGCGTAGTCAGGATGACAACACCAGTTGTCACGACGGCCGAGGACGATCGTGGAGACCGAATAAGCACACGACTATAGCAACGGTGAAGGTCGCTGACAGTGTACTTTGTTTGTCTTCTTGACACATCATATTTTCCGGGAACTGGCGACTTCCCCGACACATTCCCAAAAGCGCCAACTTTGAGTAATGCAAAGGGTACAATTTTATGCGGAATATCAGTAGTGAATATTTGGTGGGGAAGTTTTATCAAGTCAAGTTTGTAGTTTGTGGCAAAATCAAGAGAAAGTAGTTATATACTTATGGTAATAGCGAACAGTTAATCCTCAAAGTTTGCACATAATAAAAGATGGGAGTTTAATGTATTTCCAAATTATCTTTCTTTAGACAGTGAACTGGTTTTATTCCCACGCCTTTACTAATCCTCACTAATCGCTTTTCTATTGCATATTTTTACAGGAGCGTGTATGATCATTTGTATTCGCTTAATTCGCTGCCAATGACGATCGCCTATTGACTGGGCTGAAACAGATTAGATTCAGCCTCGTTTAGTTAGGTCTGGATGCTTTTCGACTACTCGTGCGCACGTGTGTGAAACCCGCTGGGTTTTGTCCGATTCAACCGTAATTTATTATGGCTGGCCACTTCAACTCATATAGACGTTTGGGTTGGTGGCAAACGTGATAACTACGTGATGACTCATGGCACACTGACAGAAATTCGCTAGTCGGGCTAGCCATTGGATTATTTTCAGACAAGGTCACTGCTGTATATGACCTAGGGACCTAGTTACAATCGATCAGTTAAGCAAACAGGATTGTGAATGTCCCGCCTACTTTTACTAAAGTAGAGTGTACAACTAATCAAACCCACCCTTGAATTTAAACAACACTGTTAATAACACTGTTCTTTAATGTGGTCGCTTTGTTGGAACCATGTAATTCTGTAAAATATTGCTGAATTCAAAATGATTTCACAATGAAAAACAGCATTACTTAAATTCAACCTTCCAACAGGTAGTTGTGTAGCTTAAAATGCACCGTCCCCAACGATGGCGGGTCCAATTGTGAGGAACAGTATTCCCGCAGTTCTTGCCTTGAGGGAATTAATTAGTGTCATGTTGTCCGGTAGAAATGAATTCATCAACGTGCTCAAGCACAGAACTGTAGAGCTGCCTGTCATGGATTTGTGATAGAACATGGATTCACGCGAATTTTGTCATAAGCATGAACTCAAAGACTCCCATTTTCATGTTGTACCAGGACACAAATAGTTAGTCTTATAACTGTTGAATAATTGGACCACAACTTAAGCAGTTTAAAAGACAGATAATCACCTATGCCCACATAATAAACAGACTTTTACAAAATCACTACGACGCTCCCCAAACAAACGAAGGTCAAGTATTTCTTCTTAACTGGGAAGTTTCATCCTATAAGATCCATTCAAAGTGAATAGGACAAAGCAAGCGAAATGACGTTACCTTGTCAGAACAGAGGAATAATGACAAACTCATGATCAATAGTATAGTTTTTTCAAGACTGTTCTTAGTATAGTGAAGTGCTGAAGACCTTCTGGATGGTAGTACATTATTGAGTAGCCTAAACGGACAGCTCGTAATGATTACACAGCAGGCACACCATGAAGAAGGGTCACACGTCGAGACAAACAATAACAGCCGCCAGGGATAAACTAGAAAGAATAAAAAAAGCAAACTGTTTGTATGAAGACCTCCAGTATTTGCCAGCGTGTAGCAGTATGATTACATAAGGGCTAGCCCGCTACCAGGATGCCTAGGCTTAAAAATGATCTAGCTAAGCATTCTGGAAACTCAGAACCCCTCGTTTAACAAACTAACTCTGCAGCTATTGTTTTATCTGGACTGACGGCCAGAGGAACAATAAAATGAACAATATAAAAAAGATACTTTGTTAGATCATTTCATTCAGTTAGCTACCTTCTTAAGAAGTTCCAAAAGATTTATACAGCGTTGCTTGCTTTTTTCTCTTTTCCTACAAAGCAGTCTTTAGTTCATGTTGCTACTGTGTCACATGGGTCGATAGTTTTAGGGACCGATGTACCATCACAAAATTTCTAACGTCTTCTACCAGCTCACGCTAGCAAATGGTCACGCGCGAAGTGCCCAGAGGTTTCAGTCATCGTTTGACGGTTCACGAAACAAAATTACTACTGAACAAGACTTTATATATATGTATATATATATATATATATGTATACTAATCGGGCATAGACGTCATTTTAGCCTACCAAAGCAATACGTGAAGACTGCTCATGGAATAATCTCTGTATTTCACTGGTCTACCAATGTGAATGCTTTACACTTTTCTCGGGATAGACCTTTTACATCTCCCGTGCTACATGTATTGCGCATGACTGTGTGCCTCGTCAGTTGAGGTACCGAATACAATATACTCTGTAGAAATGTTTCAAGCAGAAATAGGCTTCATCTTTGGGATATGTTTCCGAGAGAACAATGTATAGTTAGTAATCAATTCAGCTTTTCTCAACACTTCCATTTGCATATCTGTGCAGCGGAAGTCAAAATTGCAAGCAAGGCTCAGAAATAAACCCATTTCAGTTTTCTGTGTGATCTAAAAAAGTTTCCCAAAATCTGTTGGCTATAATGGGTTTCTTCCTACCTGGACATGAACAACACATTACCCATCAGACGCTCGTCACAACGAAATGTGTAGGGTGAGCATCAGTTAAGCCAGCCACATGAAACTAGCAAGTACGTCAACTGTCGGCTAACCTCATCCTATGAATCACTCAATCGCCCACTACATATGCTACAAAGTAGAGAGAAATACATTAGCGTCTAACACGCAGAATAGCGACCAACACACAAGTTGATCGTTCATTTCCGCCTGATGTGACTGAACAGAAATAAGCACGATTCGTTAATGGCCACGGACAGATGAAGTGAATGAAAATGGCGTGTGCTCACTGTTGAGCATAATCGCCAGGTGGATGCTGTTCAACCTCATTCTAGTGTCTGAGCGGCGTTATAGTGTTGGTATGTTCTGTTTATTAAAAACCCTGAATAGTTGTTTACAGATTGACGTGAAATTTGCCGACAAATTTAAAATCTCCGTCGTTTATGTTTATTTTTTCGTGTAGGAAAGATGTGTATTGTTTACTAATAGCCATTTTTTAGACATGTCAGTCTTCATGATTTACACAACACGGATCAGTCAATTCAAGACAGGAACATAGGCCGAAGTATCAACCATACTAGGCATAGTTGTCCAAAACCTTTGGACAGTTACCAGTTAAGACGACAATAGCTCAGATGAGTATTTGGATGCTGACCAAAAGTATACTAGACATCAGGGCATAAAAACTATAGACATCATTCGAAGAATTATATCAATACACTAAAATATGTAATAAATAATGAACTAGAATCAACGCCTTCTGTGGTTATGTTTAACAAGGTAGACTGTATACCAATTGTGTACCGCTTCTGTTTTGAGAACCACCATAAAATAACATGGAAATTGACATTTTTGCAGACCTCATAACAAACGAACGTCACCGAGTTTTTCGTCGCATGCATTCAAATGTATGTTTATTGCAGCTGATTTTTTCAATAAACTACATGCTTTGAAGGTAGTTCAGTATGAATCACGCAAAAAACGGAAGTAACACTTTGTTGATCATTCCAGGAAGGTGCTATCTGACAAAAAAAAGTAATCAAATGGTTAGATGGTAAGTTTCCTAAGTTGATAATCATGACGAATTAACGGCCGTAACGAATTGTTTTCTGATCATGCAGGTTTTATTACAACGATTCTCTGCCACATCTAGCACTGTTTAGATCTAGACCAGAATTAGCGAATGAACAGTCTGTTTTTAATAAATACATTGAAACAACTAAGTTCAAAAGTTAACGGATTGCTACAAGACGGAGAAAAATCTTTCTTTACGTGTTCCCGTCTTCATGTTGGTTACAAACGTCTTTTTAATACCAAGCTTGTTTTTTGGTTTACTCTCAAATATGAGGTAAAAGCATAATACCCGAATGGCTACCACGTGTCACGTCAGGTAGAGATTTAACAGGGATATCAGAACCCCCACAGCTTACTGCGGAAATCAACGACACAACCCGGTCAGCACTAAACTCTGATGAAAAGGCCACTGACGGGACGACGGATCGCGTTTCATATGTACACCCGTTCTTTTTTACTCAATGGTTATACTGCATCCATTGCTAATCAAGCCTGTCTTATGCGGAATGGTGGAACAGTAAAACAATTATTCTAGGAACGACTAAGTGGATTCAACACCTTTGATCTTACATTATCCCTGCTCTTAGTGTACTCCCACAGCAAATGGTTTTGCGGGTCTGCGTCTTGACCGATACATTAACCAACAGAGGAATATGTCGTTCCTTTCTTAGTGTTGTCCGATTTTTAAAAAATCACGACGATTTGATTTCTATTTTCTAGGTTTGATGTGGACTTCATCTCTTTTATGTACTATAAGAAATTGGTGATCTGTTTTAGTCCATCCACCTTAACCTAGAAAAATAAAAATAAATCTATTATGTCTGAGGGAAAATTGTCTCATCTCGTGAAATGCTAATTATCTGTTACCAATAATTACTACTCATTTACGCATCAAGAGTGTGTTCCGTAATCAGTGAATTATTTTTCGAACTTTTTTGTCGTGAAAAGTTGACTAAAACTCACTCGCTACTTACGAATGAATGCAAATTTCTAAATGAGTTGATTAACTACCACTTGAAGTCGAAAGTTTACAAACTTAAAGTGAACATCTAAACGATTCCTTTAAATGAGGACGAATGATTGATTAGTGATATGTGGAGTGAGCTGATGAGGCAAGACTAACGGAAGCCCAATATCACCGTTTTCAATTTCTGGAGCATAACATGATTTGCAAGTATGAGAACCTGTGATCAATCAACGTGGTGAATGAATTGCTCAAATGTTCATTTCGGCACTTTCTTTCGTTAACGTTCACGAATGATGTAGGATATTTATTCCAAAGCAGAACACCTGTTATTCGTATAACAATTGTTGCGTCTAAAAGGTATTATCATCATTTTGAAATAGACCTTCCATAAATAGGTTAGTCCTGGAAAAATTGTTTGAGGTATTAAACTCAAATGTCTGTTTTCATAGTGCATTTCCTGGTAGTAGAAGGTTTTCCACTGACTCAAATATTAAGTCCGTACAGTTCAGGTGCTTGCGTAATCGTTAAACAAGAAAACTACACAATTTGTTGAAATGGCATCGTTTTTCAAACAGAAGACAAAGATTTTCATAATGCACACGTATATACTCGGAATGAAGGAGCTATATTAGGTTATTCATTAAAGTCTAACGATTGTGGATTGGTTATGGAATTCTCTTCGAACAAGGTCTTATTCCCTCGATATTACATTACTTCGATAATTACGCCTAACTAAACATTTTTAGAAGTGGTCTGTGTGGTTATATAAACAGCTGGATGGGAATCAATACTCAACAAGGATGCTTTGTTAATTACACGAATTTTTCAATAAGGACTCGGTAGGACACAGCCAGCTTTCCAAGTTGAACACTCAAACAAGAAAACGGCTACTGACAATCTGGCTTCGAAGTTTGATGATTTTTTACCACATCCTAGTGATATACATGATCAATCTATTAGCCTTCGTCTGTAAACTACTTTTACTTTAGCTAGTTTAAATTTGACGATAGATAAGCTTTCTACATCAGTCAGTAGGCAGGCAGGTTCCAGTGACCTAAAATCCCCTTACTTTTTCCACATTCTCTATCATAGCGACCGTTTCAATGTAATGTTGAACCGTAAAAATTATAAATCAGAATGAATGGATCTTTAGTTATGGTCTGTCACGGTCAAACCGAGTGAATTGAACAAAGAACATTGTGCGGATATGCTCAATTCATTCCATAGATATGAAAGTGTGCAGCACGCTCATCGCGTTTTCTCACAGTCCAGCTGACTTGATGTAGGTTAAAGATAACCTGTTGCTATACTCCGTGAACGTAAACAGCGAATATGCCCTGTCCTAGGAAATATTAGACTAGTTTTGTTTGAGTATTAAATAAAATGACTCGATTTGAACAGTGGTCATCTGGTCACACTGTTTTGTTACAACGTAACGAATAACAGGTGAAATCTCATATTAAGAATGGTCGCACACGGAGTCGTGAAGTATACAGGGATTAAAAGTATTTCGATGCGATGTAACTTCAAAAATTTTGATCATTTCTCACTTACGTAGTCGTTTTAAGGGGGCCGCAGTAGGGAGGACCACTGTGTATCTGACTGGATCAAACACTATTTTGACTAAAAAGGTTTGCCGTCACTAATTTGAGTACTACTAAGCACAACCTGCTTATCATTAAATTAATTCCATTCTAACTTAACTTAAAAGGGTTAATTTTACATTATTATATCAGCAGTGAAAATACAATTGCAGTCAACTCACTGTAATGACGGAAGTTAGGTTGGAGTATATGGTCGGTGGTATCCATTGCGGATTAGCCTGTCACAGTGACCGAATCCAAAGGAGGCCTACGCTTTAAACCATCACCTCCAGTGGATTGCGGCGCACCACTTGCTGTTCCACTCACACACTATGTATCCGGTGTAAACCCGAAGGAATAAGACCATTAGATATGTGAGTGAGACCTTTATTTCCAGCCGGCCAATACGGGTTAGCCAATTGAATGGCTGGCACGAAAAGGAATTTCTTAGCTCTCGGAAAATAAACAGAGAGACTTCAATGACAAGATCTTAACTGGCAAGAAAAATATGGAAAATGTAATACAAGAAGCAATTCCGTATACGAGTGCAAGCTTGTGCATTCCAGAGAGGATAAAGTTGAAAAACGAAACTCAAAGTTGAACTACGAAAAGATCAGGCAGACGATTCATGAATCAACACACCAACAAAGCTGAAGTAAAGACTGGGTAGAAGACCGCATACACCCAAGTTTCTGAGAAGAGGAGTGAATTAGTTGTCGAACGACCATGATATTGGTCGATCCAATCACTAACAAAAATGGAATGGATATGCTGATATGACCTACCCAAGCCTAACCTATTCATCGTCTTTTCGCCGGCGGTGTACTATGAGTAGGCTGGTGACCTACTAATCCCAAACGGCTAGCACATTCGGGGCCGCACACATCGCAACACCATCTAGTCATGTCACCACCACCTATGACCCCCATGGTCCCCTTGCGTACCGCGCGCTTTCTTTCACAACCGCGCAATACCTGCTTGTTGAACTCGCGGACGCCCGTCCGAATTGTATTCCTCCAAGCAGTCCGGTTCAACGTTAAGTCTTCTCAGCATCTAAAATCAATACTACAACGTGATAGACTTACCTGCACAGCATCCTGGTATCTCCGCTTTTGGCTACCAGGATTTCGCTTACTTGATCTCAGTTGTCCATACAGCAGCTGCTTCGGGATACGGTCATCATCCATTTGTCGGACGTGACCCAACCAAAGAAGTTGATTCAACATCAGCAGGGTTTCAATCCTGTTCATGTCCGCTCACCGCAGTACCTCAGTGTTCAGAACCATGTTCGATCACCGAATACTGAAGATGCGGCTTAGAAAGCGTCAAACGAAAGCAGCTCGGAAAGAGCACGTTCCGCTGATACAGTATCCACGTTCCACAACCGTACAGCAGTATAGACAGCACCACTGAGCGGTAGACAAAGAGCTTAGTAGTCAGCTTCAGGCTGTGGTTCTTCCAAACACGTCTTTCAAGACGTCCAAAAGCAGTACTAGCCTTTGCCACACGAGATCTCAACTCGCGCTCCATGGACAGATCGGTGGACAAATTGCTACCCACGTAGCAGAAATCTGCGCATCTGTCGACAATATCTCCATTGATGCGAATTTCAGGTGCAGGTGTAGAAACAGCAACTCCGCCCGAGGAGGGCTGAATGAAGGAAAATTTCTTACTTGTGTAGATATCCAATCTGAGTTTGGATACCACGGTCACAAAAGCCACGGCCAGTCGTTGTAGTTCGTCATCGATGTGCGTCACACAACCCTACTTCAACCCAGTGACAATGTCAAAATCAACAGAGGTAGATCCACACGACTGTACCCTTGTCCTCGTGTCCACAGGCAACATCCTAATCAAATTGGCGAACTTACCTAGACATCCAAACTTACCAAGCACCGTCCACAAAGCCTCACGGCTCACGGAATCGAAGGCGTTGGTGAAATCTACGAAGAAAGCATACAGAGACTGGTCACGTTCCTGGCACTTCTCTTGAAACTGTCGAGCAGCGAACACCAGATCGACCGTACTACGACTTACCTGGTTGTGGGATATACCGCTCCATCTACTGTCAGACCCTATGAAATGAGAGATACATCGATAACCTCCAAGCATGTTAACGTGGTCTATTAGATCTTGCATCCTTGGCTTTTTGCCCCTTTAACTACGTATAGATCAGGCTGTGAAAGCTGTACGTTTCCTATAAAGTCGGATTAAGATACATAGTCGCATTTACATATACTTAGATTCGACCAACCCTTTTTAAAGCCATCAAGATTTTCAAAAACACTGTCATCTTAGTTTCACAGCCCTCTGTTCCATCTTTCAGCCACCGGGTTCTTTAGCCTAGTTCATTACCAACTAAACCGGACAATACCACAAAACATAAGTGAGTTCACGACTTTCACCAATTCATCCGATGCCCGTGGATGATCAACAGTTAGTACAAACTGAGTTTGCTGGATTTCAGGATGTGTATTGATCGTTTGTCGCATAAACTGATTATCCGGAATGTTTAACACTAACGGGGAACATCTGGGGAGTTAGGTCAAACGCTATCAGATGCTTTGCGAACGTTCATTTGGAAACAATCGACCAAAAAAAAGCGCAACAGGGATGACAGAATGGCAATGACTACTCCTCTTAGCTGAAAATCCACGATACACAATTAATATCGGTACGTCGACTTCATGCAAAAGCTCTGACGCCGTTTCACTCACATTCCTGTCCGTATCACATGAAACAAGCTGTAACTTAAAGAGATCAATGAAATGGAGATCTATTCGCTGAATCTTAATCCACCATAAACACGAGGGAGTACTCAAGACTTGGCCGCAATCAGCATGGATGAATAAGCAACTTAGCAAGCCCAACTAACATACTGATGAAGTCAAAGCAAAATAGAGATAGCCGACTGATGGAAGCCGTGATGGGAGTTGCTGGTACGTTATTCAAAATCATTAGTGGAGATGAAAGGTATTACGTGTAGAAACTGTATCAACAGATTTCACTGATGCATATGTGGTTGTCTTTGTTTTAACCTCGTATTCAATTTGATATGTAGAAGGTGGAATTGACAGGAATTAGGAACCGCGAGTGTGTTAACCGGTAATAGAGAACAGGTTGATCGAATTTGACCCGTATTATAGTCCCGTATGCACATGGAGTAACACTAGAATGTCCAAGCAGTCATTAGAATTGAGTTTGTGTTATAAGTTGCGTAACTTTTTGGGGTTGCCTAGATCCTCGAACTCGTGCGACGGCTCCTGCAATGGTGAGAACAGCATTGGCTCCAAGTCTGGTTAAAGTTTGTCAACCAGTTCACACGTTAAAACATACCAGATCTATTCCCTCTCAAAATGACCAAGTAACCAAATTGTTCCACTTCACTTTGAGTAGTTTTACAGTCCAAGGGCGACTAAACAAACTGGTGCGTGGACAACAGCGTTGGCAACACGGTTTGGCGGGTGTTTACCGTCATGGCGCGCGCGATCAGCTTAGGTGCGTGCACGAGGCGCGCGATTCGACACTGTGATTCACGGCCGTCTTGTAGTTGTTTTCATCCGCACCGATCACTTGACCAAGGCGCACCTATGTAACACGCGTTACGATAAACGAACTTCGGAGTTGAGTGTCAGCGATCACCAGACAACATGCATGATTTTTCTTGTCCGATATCTTCTTTTTAACAAATCAGATAGCACGAGAAAGAACGTATGGGTGAAATCCGCAGCCGTAGTTTAGACGAACGGTGATCTCATAATTTTCGCCGTCTTTCTACAGCTGCATTTAAAAATAAACAAACTAAACAGCTCTACCGTTCAAGCGATACCGGAACCAAATAAGGTGAAATGATTGGTTCGTTCAAGTAACGCGTATTTTCGAGACTGTTCTGATAATCCCTAAAACACCGCATCCATAATATGAAAAGGGATGATTGTCGGAAAGATATGATAATGTATTCTGTCGACGTTTGCGATAAACATTTTGTTGCATGTCATCATCTCTAACAGCATAAATGAGTGACCAACCTGTATATTGATAACCGAATCTCTTGAATATAGGAAGAAATTTACCGCAGTTTTACGTTTACATGACTGGAAGGACTTAATTACCTCAAGAACGGACTGAGAAGACAACAGCACTTGACACTTTGAGTTCTAGTACATAATAGTCTACATAATGGCACGATAACTGGTTTGAAGAGAAGAGAAAAAAGTGTCAATTACATAACAGGCCCGTCACGACATCCCTGTGTATCTTGCCTCCTGCTGCCGCTGCAGTAATCTTGCGCTGAACCATGTCAACACTGAGAATCTGTGTTATAAATGTAAACAGTTTCTTATAAATTGACCTTAATCTGGCTTTCTCCATCACTCGTTCATCGTGACTACCGTTAGTTGATTTTGAGTTGATAACCAACTCTCAAACGAGAATAACGCTGTGGTCTCCTGGATGAAGCAGAGAGTAATTCGATCCGTCTAGACCTGTTTATAATAGATTCAAACCTTATTTTCATGAGAGAAATTCCATTTTGGTTTATAAATATACGGTTAGTAACATTCTGCGGTTCCAGTACTCCCAAAGCAACTTAGGATTTAAATGGCGTCCAATCGTCATTCATTCACGCTAAACGACTTGTGTCAGATTGACGCGCATGATTGAGCGGAAGCTCAGACACTTTTATATCGATCGCCAAACACATTTTAGCAACCGGTCACCTAGTTGACCCTGTTAAATCGTTCAAGATATTGTTACATAATCGCAACCCGAAACTGTTAGCGATTAGCGAGGCAATGCTCATCAAACAACATCGGCCAGTTTTGTGTGCGCAGAAGGCGCTGACGCAATCAATCTCATTGCCGTGGAATTGATTGAACTATTAGAACGTGAAAGGTCAGAACTATGTGGTTGGTTCGTTCAATTGTTGTTGCTATACGCAGTTTGTATAAAATTTGCTTGTTTTACGTTGGCGACTGATGAGAGTAAATCGAAATGTTAACATCTCGCGATATATGTCTTCTCTCTGTTTTGACTTTTATATGCATTAGTATGGTCCAACGCAGCCATGGAAAGAACTTGTCTTATATACGTCTGTAACGTTTAAACACCCGAAAACCACCAACACTTTATAGTTTGTCATCACCGTGACCGTGTTGATTTCCACCACACCTCGTTTTCTACATACGGCAAATATACCACTGCTGATAGATAAGCTGACAACAGCAAAATTGGACGTATGTTTATCTTAGATAGACCTACAGTGGATACTAATCGCTGTAGTTAACCTGACTACTAGATTATTCATGTGAATGTTTGATGATTCTAGTTTTAAACTTTTTCAACTGTTCCGAATATTCAACTCCTTAAACTCTACCGGTTTTACCATCTAAAATGGGAATCTAACTGTAACTACATTGTATTTTATCGGTGGCACTATGATACCGTGAACTTTTTTGTGAAATGTAATAGTTGATGAAAATAGGTCCTCTGCGGCCGTAATTCTGTCCGATAGGCAAAAACTTGTGCGGTCACTCAGAGCTACATGTCAGGCACAGTTGACAAAAGTGGACCAAACGAGTCGAACCGTCTTGTAAAGTGGTTAACATGTCATCTAGGTATTGTCTGGAAATTATATGTTAACGTGTAAAAGAAAATGTAACTCATAAGTTCTGCAAGCCTTTGTTGTAGTAGAACCTCTTAAGAAATGTTACGATGGATCCAAATGATTTAATGTAACGAAAATAAGTGAGCATGCAATAAGTTCCTTGGGAAAATATTATTAGCACTATAGATTATGTTTAGCAAAACGTGCCTTTCCCTTATATTCAATGGAAAAAGTGAGGAGAAGAGCACACGGATGTAGGCCAACGTTGATGATGATGATGATGATGATGATGACAACGGAGATCATATTTGTTAAAACGACCTCCGTCAATTTTGGTAAGAGTTACCAACCCCAGCGTAATATCAGCAGCGAAGTAGTATGTAGTAGCCAAGAATACATAAAGATTGGTCGAACAACGAGAAAATCAACTAATAAATTGGTCATCACAAAAGTTAATCACAGAAGGAGTCACATATTCGTTAATGATGTAGTTCTGCACTCAAAATCGCAACGAATTCTAATACCACATAGTCATTCAAAACTTGTCCCCATCAGCCCATTAACATTGGGCAGAAACGAACGGACGAATGTATGTAACTGAACACCATAAAGTATGCTTACAAAACAACAGAAGTAACATGGATGAAACTCAGTTTATTCTCACATAAGATTTATGTCAAGGTTAGTTTGCATCCCGGACTTCCGGGGGTACTATTACTACTGCGATGTGCGCATGATGCAGAACATAATCGCTGACACTTCCCAGAAAAGTGCGTCGTACCACTCCGACTCCACGGTTACCCATTATGACCACATCTGCATGGTGTTCGACGATCGCCTTGATCAGCGCAGGACCCGGTCTGTTATCCACGTGTATGAAGGCCTGAGCGGACACATTAACAGCTTTTGCCTTTTGTACACACTGTTGACATAACCGTTTTCCAGTCTCAATATATTCCGCTACTGTTAGTGTCATACTGAAAACCGGAGGGGACTCTGCGTTCATGTCAATTGCTGGGGTAGTGTAGACAGGTTCGATTACATTGATGAATTTAACAACATCGTTGTCCATCTTCAAGTTTTCCAGATACCAACTGAACGCTCTTTCTGAATGTGGACTACCGTCTGTTGGAAGGAGGATGACGCGTTTTTTCACTTCACCCAGCACACTAGGTGCATCGTGTTGTTCGACTTCGCTGGAGGAGGTCTCGACCATCGCATTCAGTCTATTGCCTAAACATGGCTAACGTCAATGTAAACTGCCAGCCTGCCTAAACAAACTAGCTGATTGGCTAAAAGTCGTCTAAAACACGTTGCCCCAATTGGTTACAAAACAGAAATCGACTAGGATCTGTCGCATTTCGGTACAGGTTTGTTGCGTCTGGCAGGGACATAACATGCACAAGAGTTACGCACGAACGCGGATTGGCGCAACAGCCAAGTAGTTGGTTTGTCTGATAATGGATAGCTTGCGTATTGCCAAAATAAATATTCTATTGGCATTTGGATTCAACACATTCAGCAGTAGAACATATATGGCAAACATGTTTCCAGTATGATCTCATTGGGCTGTTACAGTTATACAGAACAAAATGAAAGTTAAAACGGTCATCCAAAGCTTAGTGTTGATCAAAATTCAGCAATTACTAACAGTCCGTGTCGCGCTGACGACAGTAACTGCATGTTTCATTAGTCCGTTGCTACTGCAGATGAGACAACATGCGCAACAGTTGACTTGTACGTACTGACACGATTTCGCTTGTAAGTTATAATTCCACTGAATTTTCATACTGGCGTGGACAGCAGATAACCTCGAATGATGGGATGGCAGGTAAAAAAGTTGAGCAACAAATCGTTTTCTAGAATAGAAGAACTCCTCAGTTATGACCGTACTATCGACAATGATCGGCTGAAAGCAAATTCAAATGGAAGGAATCTGTTAGTGTAATGGATGATACTGTGTATTATCGTAATTGACACGTAAGGTAGGCTCGTTAGCATTTACACCATCGTTGATTTAGTATGAACGGATTGCGAGCAAAATTCACACTGGAAATACCTTTATTTTGCTCTACGCTCAGACAGGCAACGCATGGTTTAGCGAAACGGAAGCGTGGATATCATATTGTGGTCAGCTGAATCCAGTTTTCAGTTAAGGAAATGATAACATATTATGTCTCTTTATGTTGTTGATCGTAGTACTAGTTCAGATAAGAGTTGCACATTCATCCCGAAAAAGATCAACGCTCGGTATGTGTTTTGGAAATAATACGATTGAGTGACCTACTCATCCTTCTCTAGTGTCTACATAACACATTTGTACACTGGTGACTAATTCAAATAACTACTTGAAATAGTGTACTGACCAGTTGCGCGAAAATCAACCAGAGATCAAATGAGAATGAGCATAGAGTTCACATAACGGGGCGACAGGTTGTTAATCTTACGACATGATCTCTTAAGGTAAAGTCAAAAGTCTATATCCGTTCTATCAAACATCCGTTCATCCCAAAGCACAATTCTGCTCTTCACTAATGCGAATAGGCTATCTCCTCTGCTTGATGTACTGTTTATTTGTTGTTTTCCAGGGTCCTGAATCTCAAAGTGTTGCCAGCTTTACTACGTCTGTATAACAACAGTTTATTGCAAT
>JTDE01001396.1:39404-53842 GCA_014338405.1 Paragonimus skrjabini miyazakii | reverse complement strand
CCGTTATATTGTTTCACGTCAGGGTAAAATGTGAGAAAAATTCAGTTCCGATTTAATTTGGCCTCTTAGTTCGGAGTTATATGGATGTGATTCAGTATCTGAAACTAGATTCAGCTGCCATGATTTATTTGCCTAAGGCAAGTCTTACTCCGCTTCTGTTATTTCTTGTTCAACTCGACTTCTAAATCAACTCGATCTCTTTGTTCTCCGGTTAACTGCGACCGTTAATCAGTAATCTAATTTGATCACTGCTGATTCCGAGTGTGTATAACATCGCCCAGAGTTACTATCAACAGTAACCGAAAATCCGTCTAAATTCATAAGCTGTACTCCAATATGAGTGCTGTTCATTACCCCATTGTTCACTATCAACGTCAGTAGCACTGTATGAATGAGGCACGTCTCGTTCACTAACTTCCGGCTACTGAAGGCGTGGAACATTTTAAAAGACGAAAATTCACCGTTTAAGGTGCACAACATAATTTGCTTTGATTCTGCGAAGAGATATTAGTCTGCACTCGCTTCGTTGTCATTTCTGGTGTCTGACAAAGCGGAAAACCTTGCATATGAGCACCAGCAGTCACCCTTGGTCAGCTGGCAAATGATGATTAGCTGAATCGATTTTAAAAAGCACCCTTTATCAAATTAATAACCAGTCAATCGTCCCCACCATAGTCCAGCTTGCGCGTGAAACAAACGTTCTTTACCGGAGTGTCCTCGTCTATAAAGTAGGTTTACGTACGCGAATGTGATGTTTTGTTTAATAAAACCTGTTTGAAGAGTTAGTGACACCTTGATATTCTTTCGCTTTCAGCTGAGGCACAATACAAATTTTCCAATGAAATTCAGTACATCGAACACCAGACCATAGGAGCGAACGGTGTCGCGTCTCAAAACCTTCGTGAACTCCGGCAGCCCCACCGTGAAACAGTTCGCACGGCGTGTTACATCAAGCATCTCTTTGAAGTAAGCGCAGCCAGACGTCTTTATGATTATATGGCCGTAAATAATTGCTTACCAACCCTATACACCTAAACTGCACCTAAACCTTCCCCCAATAAGTCTTCAGAAAAAATCTGGATCATCGACGGAAATCTCATGCCCCAACGCAACATGTGCATTATAAGTTGAGCTAAACAGCCATATCGTACGTCTGAAACATTCACGTCTGGATTCTACACGCCTGACAATCCCACTGTTTGGTATCCGCCAAATGACTTACGGGCTAGACAGATAATATGGTTATCTCGAATGACTAACATCAGCACTTCGCAGTGCCACTATAAAGCACGGAAGATGTATCACGGTGTACGCACCTGACCTTATAATTACACGGACACCAGGTTTTCCAATATAATTTATACAGATAAGAGAGTGGTTTTATATGCACATTTGATTACAGAACACAATGTTTTTAAAGTGCAATGTTTTACACCGATTAAAGAGGGCCTATATAGAGCAAAATATAAAAGAAAACAATCATATTCAAAAGCATTGTTGATTATACAAAATTGAGTAGGTGCATTAGACATGCATCAACTACAGACAAGTCAGTTCGTAGTTGGGAGTAGGAAATCAGATTAATGATAGGGTAACTGATAGTTTGGCTTTTGAAATACATCGTCTTTTTGCGTTTCGAATTACATCTCCTTTTGTGTAACTGCATCCAGGTAAGATTAGTCAAATATTGCTATCAACTCCCACTCCTCAGAATCGTCCGGGTTATTGAATCTGGGTAAAGGTAAATGTGACAAGTTGTCAGCTCCGTGGTTTTATGACTCTAGGTGACATTTTATGGTGAACGTATAAGCCACTAATTCAACATACCATCAACTAATATAGAAAAGTTTGCATCCCTAACTGCCACATACTAGCCTCATGATCTGTCCTCGAATAGTGTCAGCTAAAAAAAATCGCATGTGACGTCTCCTGCAAGCTCAGACAAAAGCCAGACCCTCTTTCTCACTGGCGCAGTAGTGGCGCTCCGTTTCAGATATAGCCCATAAGACAAAACGGGAAATCCACATGGTCCGGTCAATACCTAAACTCTAGTAGTTTCACGCCGGTCCATCAAAAGCGCGCACTAGTGAATACACTATTCACGCGCGCAAGACGAATCTGTACACAAGACAGTCTTGTGGAGGAATTAGAGTTCATCACGACGGTACTACAATCAAATGGTCACCCAAAAAGGTTCACAGAAGGGCACAGCAGGCCGAAACCGCCATCCGAGCCGGTGGTCACTGTAAGAAAGAAGAAGGTTTATATAGAATTGCCTTTTAAAGGTGATTACAGTATGCATCAAATAACGCGAAGGTTGATTAATTCGATTAAACGAACATTCAACGCAGCCGAACTTTGTGTACTAGCTCGAACCCAGAAGCTGCCTGTGCCTTCAGTCAGAGATCAGCCTGTCGGTGTCACCTCACATTGTGTCTGCCAATTTACATGTAATTGCAAAGAAAGTTACATGGGCAGAATCGAGAGGTGTTTGATTTCCAGAGTGAAGGAACATTTGCCTAAATGGGTGCAGAACTCTGTATTACCGAAGAACGGCAATATTGTTGAAACATGCAGACAACCAGTGTCCACAGTCGCTAGACACATCCTGACCAATGGTCACGTCATCGACCCGGCTTGTGTATTCAGAATCTTATTACGTCATCCCAGTCCAATATTCTTGCGGTTTGCTGAGGCTGTCGCAATCAATCGACTGAAACCGGCTCTGTGCGTTCAGAAGAAATTGTTCTTGAGCTTGACCCTTCCCTGGACCTAGTGACTTTCCTAACCCATCAGTCGACTATCTATCTCACCTACCCCCAATTGTTCGACATAAAAAAACCGTTTCATGTTATTATAAATTTGATACTGATGAGTCAATACGAAATGCTTGCATCTACCAGTGTTCGTGTTCTAACAGTGTTGTTCAAACTTCTGAAAGGAACGAACTGCTTCAAAACATTAATTGTTTCTTGTCCATGCTGTGGCTAAGACAGCATCAACATCAAAAGTGTTGGTTGATATCAACGTCTAACAAGACTCATCGAATATCTCAGCCAGTGAAGAAGGAAAAACCACATTTTCAATTTTTGCAACGTACTTTATTGCTGTACCAACTATTCGAACAACGTGTTGTTCAAGTAAACGGTCTTAATGGGTCATACACGGTTGCAAAATCTGGCAAATGAATGAAGTAGTACGAGCACAATCTTAGTAAATACCTGACTTGAAGTAAACTAACTGGTCTCGGTGAGCCAGTTAATGCTCTACTATTTTCACTGCCTTAGCAAATGCCATTGCTAGCTATACCATGTCCCAGCAAGACAAATTTGACTTACTGGAACTCACACATTTGGATCAACACAAACTTCCATCCCGGTCCTTTTTAGTAGCATTTTAAAAAATATCATTCGTGCGGACAGAACAAATTGTATTCCAGAAAAAAGTGGAACATGAAGTCCTGTCAAGTGGACGGAGCATAATTCAAACGCATCAGCGGAAATGTATACTAGAATAAGCCGTCCGCTGTGAGGAGAGCAGTTAGATGATTGAAGGCACGAGGAAAAAAGCAGAGTTGCAATTTTCAACACACTTTAGCACCAGACATCTGAACCCATAGTTTCTCTGTGAAGACGAGAACGACTTTCAATCAGGCATTTTCGAGTTATAACCTTGTTAGGGCTCATTGGTGGTGCATTTCCTTGTCACGGCTGGGATTAGAACTCTGACCACCTTTTCATGGAGCAACCGTATTGGCCACTGCGCAACTGACCTCACATTAGGCGCGACTGAATCATCATATGTGAACACTCAGTCACGGCAACAGATTCAATCGGTTATGTGTGACGTTCAACTTATTTAAACCAAAATCTCCTACCACTTACCAGTAAGAACCAATATATCAATCATAGTTTGCTGGCTGAGGGCTCGTGGGTCTGAACTTCTCACTTTTCACGGTATCCACCATAAAATGAGCCCATTTAAAACACTCGATCCGTTTTAAACCTTTTACTGGTAGCAACTATCACGATCTCCTGCTTGGTCTGTGATAGTGGTTTGGGTTGGCTAATGGAAAATGTCTTCATTACTTCTAATAATCTGATCTAAAGTCCTCCCAAAGTACCCGTTCCGACGGCATTTGCAAACAACTACGGATATCCCTCCTTGAGATTCGGAACGGAAATGATAGATATGGTCATTTGCTCAAAAGATGAGGAGACAGAGTTGTGCAATAACCATGACTTTAAGCTTCCGGAATGTTTTACTTTCGTCAGCACAGGCGTACACTACCAAAGACGTCAGGATTGGATGCTCACAATAAATATAAGCATGTCTATTGAGGAACTGGAACAACTTCTGAGTTTGTAGATGGACAGATTGACAAGTAAATGACGTAAATGGTACAACAATCAGTAATTACTCAAAATCAACCCCTATTTGAAATGACATGTTCATTAAATACTGGTGAAAATATACGGTACTTATATGTGAACAAAGCAGACGAGATTCGACTACACTTCGTGGAGGTACCGGAACGTTCATTTGTGTAAGACACAACTGTGCACACAGGGTTATCATCTGGTAATGTATGCACAGAGCATGTTCAACAGATTTTAGCCAAGTAGTAGCTGATTTGATCACGATTACAATAAACGTTCACATATTTTGTTACTGAAAACCGGTGGTGAATTGCTGCACAAGCAAGACTTCCCTAAACTTTTCAACGGCACCTTTAAATATCCAGGTAACCATGGTAACCATGAAACGGAGCCACTGATGAGCACACCAGTATATTGGGTAATATCGGGGAAAAAAATGATTTTAGAGCATGGACGGTTGTTTTGGAACCCAATGATTTATCCAAACTGGTAAGCTACAATCAATTGTGGATGATGTTCAAATTGAAATAAATCAAACCCCTGACTACTCATCTGTAATTCAAAAGGCTTCTTTGGAAGGTTGTTCTTACGGTATCTTTTAGTCAGTGTCACGGCAAGTCGATTTCTGGGTATTTTAAATAAGAACGTCGAAAGGTTATGAGGTAGATATAGTGATATACAAAAAAAGTGAACAGTAATCATTTTTAACAAGAAATTCTAGATTTCTGGTTATGTTAACCAAACCACTGGGCGTACTAAGCAGATCTTTAACCCTGCATTGTGATTAACTGTTTGTTCTGTAAGGTTTTGTTTTAGCTAACCGGTGGCTGTGTTAACCGGATCACATTATGTCTTGTTTCTTCTTCCCCCACGGTTCGAATAGGAACTGACGAAACAAAGCATATCCTCCCTATCGGATTGCATACAACGTCGTCACTGCCTCTTCTACTACACTTGCGCAGTCAACACAGACAGTGTGAAAAAGGTGCTCGATGGCTGCCGGACGTTTCTGATTGAAGATCACTTAGAACGATTTGGTCTATTGTGATCAGCTTCCTGTCTGTTCCGTCAACTTGCCACATCCTAACTCAATAAGAACCAAGGTTGAGAAGATTGGAACATCCGGATAGTGAGGCTATACACAGCTGAATACATTGTGGTAATCGTACAAACAGAAGACAGTTTTTACAGTCCCTGGAAATAATCGCCTTGCTAATTCACTGCTTTCAGCCTTCAGATTGGCGTGTTTGGCCCAGCCCACCCAATTTTCAAGAAATGTATTTTGATTTACAAATACACAATTGTTTCTTTTCCTAGTATTTTTCTGACAGATAGCTAACGGAGTTCGTATAACAGGTATTCACAGGATATCACTGAGATATCCAGCTATCCATCAAAATTTGAGAAAGTTGTCTTATTTCATCGTAGGTCAAGCAAAATGAGATAGTGCGTCGCCGAAGTTTCAGACCCAGTTTCGTTTGCCCTTTTACAAATGAAACTTCAGCAAGATAGTGTAACATTCATCGTTCCGATATAACGTATGAACGCCTCAAAATTTCGATAACCATATTTCGTTATTCATTCATTGGAAACATGGTAGTAGTTTTCCAACCGACATGATACGAGTTTACAACCGATCACTAAAAGATGGCTCAGTCAGTCCGTCGATGAGCACGGCAGACTTTCGGACAATAGGTTATCCTGCATACTCACACCTAGATGTCGAGCTAAGACAAAAACTATCGTACTTGGTGCCTTGTAAAACGCTATTGTTGTGCAAACAACAACAACAACAACAACAGGTGACCAATTGAGATCTCGTGCGTTATACCCATGTGGCTACTTTCTACCGTACCATGTCCTTCATGCAGAGACAGTGTTATGGCTATAGCCATTACTACAGTGATAGTATACAAAGTAGTTTATACGAACTGTTTTGATTCATCTAATACCAATCACATTCAAACAGACACTTTGCTTCTCATTGTCTCAATCTTGTCCAAACCCAGATGAATGATTCGAACACAAATCACTCTCGTATTCTAAGATGAAGTGAAAATATTTCGGAATAACAACGAGAGATAGGTGTCAAACTTACAAATTTGATTTCGTGTGTCATAATGTAAATGAGCGTCTACAAAGAGAGTCAGTCCAGTGCTAGTTATTTCACGTTCTGCTGCAGAGATGGCAATTTTGGTGGGCAGCATTTATTTTATAGTTGCTTGTCAATACTGAACACTTAAAGAGCGGAACAAACATGATAGGACCTTAATTATTACTGTGTGATGCAATTCTGAATAACACAATGTATAGTACTGACGTGAGTTTAGTTCCGTTCAGACAGGTGGGTATGGTTTGCTTCCTGGTGTACTGGTTAGATTCATGGGAATGAAAAAGTTGCACGCGTTCCAAAAAATAGCAAATACACAAGTTGTAAAAACCTCAGAAGAATAGGGAAAACAACCCGAAGTTATTAAACGATATATTCATCATACAACGGACAGACTGATGATAACAGTAGTAGAATAAAGAGCACAGAGGGTTGGCATAACGTTCAAGTAGCGATCAGTAAGCAAGTCACAGCCTGTCCACCGGTGTTTAAAAATGGTACGCAAAAGTTGTACAAAAATAAATATATGCCATGTTTACAAAACAGAATTTATGAAACAGTTTTCCACGAAGATCTCTTCCAGGAGGCCCAACACGTAGTGTGCCTCAACAGTGCGGTAGTGTTCGGGATTACCGTTGAACTGGGTACCAGCCCGTAGCGTAATGTAACGAGGTTGCGATGAATAGATGCAATTTAACCCTGCCTCACACTGCACGTGCTGACAGTGGTAGACAGAAACAACTGGAAATTATGTAAGTTGACAACTGTAGATAGATACCACAGTTAAGGGTTCCCCTGACTGAAGTCAACGTAAGTAGTTGTGCTAAAGGAGGGCCAAAGCTCCCGGATAATAGACTCCAACATGTGAGTGAAACGTACCAGGCCAGCCTCCCTCTTGAATTTACTTCCGAGGTCACCGTCGTTCTGAACCTCATTCGTATCCACAGTAAAACTGAGGTCCATTCTGCAGCAGTGTCTATATCGTGAAATGTATTGTAATTTTATGACCGAAAACTCACCGGTTACTAAACTCATAATATTCGGAATGCAATAATAGCCAAAGCTGATTATTGGCTCGAACGAATACATCATCAAGAAAATCAACAAAAACCAGATTTATTCACCAATAATATTGAAATACGGTGATCAAATAACGGCGTGTATCAAGCGGGACGATCGAACAGGACGTCCAACACGCAATAAATAAACAATAGATCAAACAACTTTATCAGATCAAAATTTAACACTAAAGACCTAAGATGAATGAGGTCAAACAAGCCATCGGATAACGAAGATGGATAAAAGAGCTGACTGGTACGTTTAAATGTTTATTATAAATACGGATTTGTTTTGGACTACAATAGCTCTTGGTCGGTGCCTATTCGGAGGACCACCTAACACTCAGCATTCTTTGGGGACTATTGCCTTCGAAGCTGGTGGCTGATCAGCATCGGAAAACAGCCATGCTGGAGAATATTCTACTTGTCCTCGCTAACAACTTTATTTCTTCCTCAGTTTCAAACTCATTATCAACTGAGAGGGCAAACTTCTGACAACAGTCATCACAGATAATAACAAAATGACAGGAAGTAAACCAGACACATTTAGGAACACAACAATAGATGCAGTTTTTCAATGAACAACTAATATCCTGTATCACGCATCAAACGAGGCAAGGAGGATTCATAAGAAGACAACCAGACACCATAGTTTGAGCGGCGATTTGCAGATCGCTTCGGTCTCCCAAATACGTCTTTATAGACTCTGGTGGAATAAAGGTTCCTCATCTCCTTAACGGAACAGCTCCAACAGATCGACATCTACTGTCGTTTAACACCATGCCGCAGTGTTCCTTGAGGGACACCTTCACCTACTTTTTTAAACGTCTAGCTAATAACAGGCAAGGGATTTCCTATGGTGTAGAAGATTAACTACAGCTCGGAAGAAATCACTCAAGGAACACACACACACACACCGGCAATACATGCATATGCAACTAACCCTCCTTATCACCGTGCAACAATTTGCTGAAAAACGTCTGCAACATATTCCGAGTCTTTATGTCCGCGTGTTCAGATTACATGCCGGTTTCCTAACCACGAAATGTTGTCGGTCCCGAAGGAGACCATCGGCCCAGGGGACGGTCAAGTGCACTGAATCTATTTCACATTGACTTTACTCATGTTCGATTGCACACAAGCCGACGACGGAACAACACCGTATTACCTGCCTCCAAGACGCTACGACCAAAACACGTCTTCTTCATGACAGGACCACATATTCTCTGTAGGTGCCATTCATCAAACTCGACTTAGTAATCTTCAAAGGCGACGTGGCGTGGGTAGATGAATTATTCGTCTGTCATGCTCACCAAATGAGCACAATAATTTAAGCGAAAAGGTACAAATACGAAGCCACTGAAGTACAAACCCTAAACAGCACTTTTCTCCGAGGTCGAAACCGTGAATGCACAAAGGTTATCCTTAACGTTGCGGGTTTACTCATTGCGTTTCTCACCTAGCTCTAATATTCCTCAAGATTTTTTAAATTAAATCATGAATATCCATTAGCGGTTCACTAGCACCTTATGGTAACTGAATGCGAGGACTCAACCCGAATTTCACTACCAAACAATACAACCAACAAGTTCGATAACTCCATTAAATATTCGTAACTTTACTTCACTCCATATATCGGTTTCCTTAAAAACCTGCCATCCAAAACTTCACTTAGGTCAGGGGAGTAAAAAAGCTCTTCCTTAACAGCATGTACTATCTAAGATTGTCAAGAAGAATATGTGAATGTTAACTGAATGCAGTGTCATTCGCTATTATTCTCCCAATCACTGGGTGTTACGGGTCTAATGGAGTACACGTTTTTCATGCAAACACGTGCGACAACCGATTCGTACTACACAATTCATTGAGCACGTATACGTTCCACTTGTCTGCTTACGTCCTCTTCGTTGTGTTTAAATGTTGTTTTAACAATAGTATGCCTATTGAATTAGAACACGACTGGGAACACAAAACGTTGATCGGATTCAAATGCACTTTTGCCAGAATGAACCGCACATGACAGAATCGAGGACTAGGCGATAACAAGTAGACAACAGATGGTTAACCCCAATGAATGCGGGTCACCAGACTGGTCGGCCTACTGAGCGTTGAGAAACAAAAAACGTGACAAAGAGAACCGAGCACACGCCCATGCTCTCACACGGATGTACGCACACACATTTGCGTCGGATGGTCAACGTACTCGGTGAGGACGAGATCACAACATATGGTTTAATATTCCATATTGACTTGCTGCATGCCAACGTTTTATTCACATTCAACTTTCTTGGCAAACATTTGATAACCAGAATCGAACGGCAATATGTTAATCACTGCAACACCGATCGGAACCAATCAGGTTACCAAATGGATCAAACCGTTTCAAATATACCCATTAAGATGATGAGAACAAAGACATATAGGCGAACGTATGTTTTCGATAATTCATCTTCAGGCCGGTACAACCATATAAGGAGTTAATAGAGTTAGATCGAGATATCGATCAGACTTATTACAGAGAAATTAGGTCACTGGTCAGTCAATTGGCGATAACCTGATTGGTCGGTTACGTCCCGCTTGTCCATTGGTTTGACCGCGCAGGTTGGCCATCGATCCGGTGGATTTGTGGCCATGGTAGGTGCAGCGCTCATCCGGTTGAAAGCGGACACCAGGTGAACATTGATCAAGCCCTCAAAGTGGTATATCGCATACCAGGCAACCCATCAAAAGGGATCCGAATTAGAACACCTTGTACTGCCGAGGCGATTTGAATCAAGCTGCTTGACCCGGTATTGTGTCATCAAAAACGGTTCGTTCAAGCGCTGCACCTACCATGGCCACAAATCCACCGGATCGATGGCCAACCTGCGCGGTCAAACCAATGGACAAGCGGGACGTAACCGACCAATCAAGTCATCGCCAATTCGACTGACCAGTTACCTAGTTTCTCTGTAATAAGTCTGATCGATATATCGATCTAACCCTATTAACTCCTTATATAATTGTTCCGGCCTGAAGATGAATTATCGAAAACATATGTTCGCCTATATCTTTGTTCTCAAATGGATCAGACTTTTGAGTCGTTGGCTTCGGGCGGGGTTGCACAAGAAAATTCTACCTTCTGTTGTTTCTCTAAAGAGTTGGAGATCTGAAAATGAGTTCCTGAAATCACCATCCTACAGAGGCAATGAATCACAAAGCATTGGACAATGCCGATCTGCAATGTCCTGCCAATCTATAAAGGTTGTGATCACAACAATCGTTCTAGGCGCAAACCGTTCACACTGTCGTCAGAGAGAATGGCAGCCTGTAGGAAGATGTGAATAGTCCGTATTTATGCGCTTCAGCCGTTAGGCCGCCATTTTATATGGATAAAAATATAACAGTGTACCTTCTTGTCAATCGCATTGTACAAAGTACTTTATGGAGACCAAAAATTGACTGTCACTACCAGTGAACAGGACTTTTAAACGACCTGCGATCGGTTTTGTTGAAATAGCCGTATTCTCGTCTTTCGCTGTTCATGAACCGCTCTGCACGGAATCAGAAGTACACAGACCATTCCAGCTTCTTCTTGTCTGTTAACTGATCATAAATTCTAAACTGACAGTCAAACGAAAACATGCAGATACACAAACAAGCATACACCTCTGCTGACCCGTAGAAGTGTGCCAGAACACTAGCAGAAAGGAAAACAGCCTTAGTAAGCATTTGTGGACATGTATGCTGATCATATAGTGTTTTTGGTGCTCAACCGAATTAGCCCTAGCTACAGAATTAGGCAATGTTCCAAATGAGGTTCCGTTTAACACATTACTTCCCCCAATTAAAATTAAAATTTGGCGTAACTGGCCATTTTAAAGTAGGATCAATCCTTCCATTGCACGCTATGCTGTACTCTCATACAGCCGTTCGCAACTTCTCGACCAGTTTCTATTTCGCACAGCTGGAGTTCAAGATAAACTCTTCCCGAAAAACTGGCACTACTAGCTCAATACCTAATTGACTACGTGTTGCGAGGCAATATGTAACATACAAGACTGCCGTTTTCACTCTGGTTGTCCGTTATAGTTGTGGACTAATATTAGGGTGACGTGGAGACACGGAGAGACAGCGGTCTGCTGAAGTAGGGGTTCCAGCAACAGTCCTGTAAAAGGAAACAGCACAAACAAGCATGAACCAAAGGCCCAGTAAGCCATGCACACGACTTACACAAAGGAAAACTAAAACGGTATCAACGACACAGTAGCACGCTCCGTTACACAACTAAAATTCAATCCGAGCGAGCTTGTTGGTTTCCACTGCACGTTACAACTAATGTGCGTAGCTTCCATTTCAAAATAAAAGTACAAGCCATCAACTCCTTTAGATAGAATCGCTAGACTCGAGGTTCTGTCTTGTTCGAACTTGTCGGAAGTGCCGACTATCGTCAAGGTCGGCAGTACAACGACGGTCACGCCTTCAGTAGATAAATGTGTGGACCACCATCAGCCACCTCATATTAGGCACGATCAGATTACCGTATACAAATGTGAGCCACATTCGCCTGTCAGTAATGTTCAGACTACTCCATCAAGAATAGAAGAGGTGAGGTAACCATACTGTTAACTTCTGATGACGACCAAGGCCTAGATTGAAATCATGGGAATCATTAAACTTGTTGAGCAATGTTGTACCTACCAGTAATTTTGGGGGTATCTGGTCGATACAAATTGTTAATTTGACGAGTCGATGCAAGCATCATGCGCTTTACTTAACAACGAAAACATTTATTTACAATAATGAGATAAAAATGTGTTAATGCGATCGTCACGCAGTCGAAACACTAGTCGTGGCCTCATCGTCCCTCACAGTTTTCTATAGCTCGAAGATGATCAACCGAAAATCTTATCTGATATTGTGAACGTTGTGATCGAATGCGGGTAGCGTCCAAACTGCCACACATTTATTCAGACAATTTCTTCTTCAGCTACAGTCTGACTACTCACGAGTAACATAGTTCGACCGTTCATCCTTACCACACATATAGTGCAAAGTTTGTTGCAGCAGCAACCGAAGTCGTTCAGGTTCTACTCGTTCCCTCGATGACACCCACGTTGGTAGCGATGGTGTTGACATGCCTGGCATGCAGCCCGTTCTGTTTGGATGAAAGTGCCATTTGTGAGCCTGTTGCCCCTGCTCCCCGTTTGTGATCGTTCCATAAAGTGTTCCATAAAGTTACTACACTTCGAGAAGCACTCCTTAGATCCCGGTTTTGTTCCATACAACATTCTCCTCTCTGTGCTTGAACCTTGATCTAGCTTCGAACACAATGAATCCACAGTATAGCATTGCGTTTCACTGGTTTTTAGTGGTCCTCTGCTAGATAGCGATATCTTGTTGGTTAACCACCGCAGCTCCGCTAACTCACGCTTATTCACCGGTTGGTCTCCGCAGAAGTCAAGCTCTTGATAAGCTAATAGTGGTATTTGCTCACACAGTAGTTAGAACGACGACCTTCTGGTTGTGACCCGTGGTAAGGAGCAGTCGACTGACAGAAGCAGTAGCAACAACCATTCCCAACTCCCTTCTTCAGCCTCCAACCGTTTTGGGATTGCACTATCGTCATTTTCAGTTGGACTGTTTGAGTGGGGTTGATACAACGTTGTTAAAAAATGTTTGACTTCTAATATATTCTAAAAATTCCAGAATTAATCATTTACTAAGCAATATGCTTCATGCAATTCCATGATCTGACATTGTTTTTCATCACTGCCCCATAAGTAACGCTTACACATTGATCAGATGTAGCCGTCGCTTCGAGCTCTCTTGTGAACCGCTGCCTCATAACCACAATGTAATGAATGCTTCAAATTCTAATCGAAAGGGATTCACCACTTTCCTTGGCCGTAAATCGAGCGATTAACCCTCTTCAGAAGTTGACATCGTTGGCATGCCAGTATGTAGTTGTTAACCTCTGCCTCCATTGTCGATCAGTAAACATTCGGCTTCAGAGTTTCATAAGTTTAGTGACATTCTATGTCAGCGGCTAATTAAGTTAGTTCACAAGTGTTTCTTTCAGCTCCATCAGTAATACCAGAATACTTAACTCCGTCTCGTAGTTGGTGCATTAGAATTCTAGCAGTTTGTAACCATAAGTCTAACCAGTGTGTGCTGAATACTTTCATTTCCGGATGTCCCTGGCTTTCAGAAAGCTGTTTTCCGGCCACAAATTATCAGTCACCTCCTATAGCCAATTCTTCCCCTTGCAATACTTATAGCCTTCTGGGATTGTGCACCATCTCAATACCGTCGACTCCAAAAGCACTCTTGTGGAATCCATCCGTGTTGTGTTCGAGAGTGAAAACCAAGAAGACAGGTTTCATTTGTGGGCAGACGATGTATTGCAAATTGATACATCAACAGACATTAGAACTATCCAGCACGCTTTCCTATAGGGTGGCCACTTTCCACACAGAAGTGTCATTCCAACAAATACAATCTTGTGGTGAAACCCTACTCGATTCACTGCTTATCCAAACCCCGACACAATGAGAGATCTAACAGGGGGTCAATCCAAACGTCGCGTTAAAGATACTACGTCAGGAGTGGACAAACAGTCCTAATGTTACGCCTTTCGTTATTCGCCAATTTCTTTGTACTGTACTGCACCAATTGACGTACAGTTTATGTCTTTGTATGTGTCAATATGATCAGCCAATGAGTGACTATGATTTCTTGAATAATGTTATACATCCATAAATTTTGCTTCCTGTCTCATGAATATGAACTGCTTACTACAACCAGTATGAGGTCTTCTTTTTATTACGTGCGTGAGAGGTTTCAATCCGAGTACGATTTCTAGGGCTATTCGAATACCCTAATTCAGTGTTACAAATCTCCACCTCTCCA
>JTDE01001396.1:20034-38860 GCA_014338405.1 Paragonimus skrjabini miyazakii | reverse complement strand
TGGCTGTGGAGGTTTGACTCACAATACGATTTTTTCAACCTTCCGCAATACACCCGAAACATTCCCTGTATGTTCTATCTCAGTGGCATTGTAAACGTCGACACCGTCCCCGAAGTCGGATGGTCCATTCAGAACATTGGACACAGGATGTCTGAATATGAATTTGGCATATGACAACCCAAACAGCATACATCTAAGCCGATTATGTTTCCGCTTTTCAATAAAGGCCGTTTCGTTTCCACCTGAATGCTCGAGTGAGGCCTGCCAACACCCCGAAGGTAGGGCCAACACCGTAGGTCTCTTAGCATTCTACAGCTCGTCAAAACATTTTGACCTTGCTGGGAAAGGCAAAATATTATTCATGGTGGTTGCACTCAATCTTCTGAAATCAATCTAAAATTGATATTTTTCATCAAGTCAGAGGATCGGAAAAAGCCATCCGTTTCTTCGAGGATGTCTTCTTTCAATATATCACTCACCATCCGATTTCCTGCTGTTGGTGCACTGGAATTCCTATGGAGAAAGCTGATTCAAGATGTCCCTCTTCAATGAGGGTCTCGAATTCGCTCCATTCACAAAACCTACGGTTCTTGGTTAGCGGTGAACTATTTTCTGATCTTTTTTAAATGATCCTCTCCATAACTAGTTTTCACACATGTTAAAAGCAATTTCATTACACCTAGGTTAACTTATCCGAGTCCCGGGTTACGCTTCCTTAGTAATGAACCTATCCATGGTTTGTCACAAAATTGCCGTGGTTCAAATCAATCGCAGTCTCAGTATGATCAGGAGAACCTGTGGCCAGTATGGCCCGAAATGAGTCAAACGACCTCCTAAATGAATACTAACTAACACGATAATCAATACAGACGTTGCGTTCTACCAGGCTACAAGCATTAAGCATAAGGCTACTACTCATCGTTCGAAAGATTATTGCACATCACTGGACGTTTTAGACAATCAATCAAATAGTCATCTCAGCGTCAATCGGACAATATTCACAGCATCAGTCAACCCCTCCTGTTGCTTACTGCTCTCGTATCGATCGCATGTAGTAATGTATTGTCATATCCCGACAAAAATTCGTCTAGGCACTGTTTTTCCTTGCCCCGTGGGCGTACATTCCGCCAGTACCCTGATGTTCCACATCGGTTGCAAAGGCTACAACGATTATCATCTTTCTACCTCAGTTGCTCTCTCCACTGCGATTTCCAGTTCATTCATTTCACTGGCTTTGTTGGCGTTGATAACCAGGGAGTTTCCAGCCAGCACTTGGGCAACCACACCAGCCAACTCCCCCAAAATCACAGAACGAGCGATGAGCGCAGCCTTGAGTTGTTTTCGGTCTGCTAGTAGCAACCCAACTATTAACCGGCCCCCCTATTCAACTCCGGTGTGGTCGTTCGTATCACTATCCGTAGTAACAGCACAAACTGAGTATTATCTCCGATGCCAAGCCGTGGATTCTTGGGTTGTTATTGGTAGTCTGTGGGACTCCCAAGCCCGGCAATCACCATTTTATTTGAAGCGGCCTACTCCAATTTCATGAGGCTTCCATGCACCGTCTCCAGAATTGCCCCCGCCCGGCTTCTGGGAAGCATCCGCAGAGCTATTAGCTTCGCTTAACCGGATGACTTCGACCATTTCGACTAAGTACTCGAAGCCCACATCCTTGGATGGTTGTCGCTACGGATTCGTCATCTGTGGTCATGGTCACGGCACCAAATGCGGTTAGCCAAGGAAGTGTGTCACAATGAATGTTTGGTGAACGAATAGAAACAGGTATCATGCGTGTCAGGCAATAACAGACTGCAAATTAAAATACCGATATAACTGTAAGACGCCAAAAATTCGACAGTGAGAAATTTGTTGATAATAAACATCGGTTCTGGCCTTCTTGTCTTTAAACGCTTTTTATGTGTTCTGACGACTATTTCTTTAATTATGTGGCCTGACAACTTACGAGTATTGCATTCCGATCGTTCACCTACACCGCACAGACACTTTAAGAGTGACTTGAATTCAAAGCACAAAATTCTCGCCATATCCAGTTACCCGTTTACGGATCAGTTCCGTTGTAACTTGCGTATACGGCCTACGAGCGCGCAAATAGACAGCAGAATAACGGCTAGTGAAACGGTAGATAATGAAACAGCTTTCAACGGTTCTGAACGACTGACTACGAAATATGCACGATTAATACGTATCTCCCCGGCCAACCCAACCACTTGAGGCTAACGAACGAAAACAGAGAAAAAACCGGCCTCCGGACAGAGCTACTTTATGTCACTCAATCCGAAGACAACATGGTCACAAACCCGTTCGTATTTATAGGGTTTGCGACCAGCAACAAGCAAGGTCAAAGGGAATGGATCAGACAAAAGTCTAGACAGTATGGTCTAGTCGTGTAGTCGGGATAACAACAACAGTTGTCACACGGGCGTAGGTCGATTGTGAAGACCGGAGCCACGCACAACCATGGCAAAGGTAAAGGTCACTCACAAGTGAACTTTGTCACATGTGGTCGCACAGTGTTTTCAGGAAACTGGCAATTTCCCCGACAAGTTCCTACGAATCAGGAAAGAACAGGGGTGATATCGAAAAGTCTTACGGTGACGCCGCCAAGGTCGGGTTTACTACTGACAACCAGTGATTTGAGGGTATCTGATTATTAAAGGCAAAAAATATGAACAATTTATGCAAGAAAAATGCCTAATTACACATACAATACGGTCCTAATTAATGAATGTAACATTAAAGACCTCATCAGCACTGAGTTCTTTCACCGAATGAACGACTTCATTTGGACACGACAGTACTTTTTCCAGGTCGATCACTATAAGTTGACAGCAACTTGCACACCTCCGACCATCGTGCATGCAGACTGTACACCGGTGCGCCCTGTCCAGTTTAACGAAACAGTCAGCGGCCCGACGACTGCTTTAGATTTACAGTCGGCTGACCTGATTAAAAAAAAGTAAAACGACCACCATGACTTCGCCTTGCCTAATGTCGAGAACTAACTGGTCCATACTGTCAGTCGACAAACTGATATGAAAAGGTTTTCAAATTTCAGCAAACTAACTAAGCCGGAACTGACCAATCTACACACGTTTATCGGTTGACACTTCAAGTCGATAAGTCCATCCGCGAACCAATGTTGCAGTGCAAGTAGACCATACCAACCAGAACGCGCTGGAGTAATAGAGTTGCACAATGTGAATCAACCCTACCATTCACCCCATATTAGTGAGCACAGCCATGTCTCAGTGGTATGCTCTCAAACAGTGCCGATAATTCGGCTGGATGATTTTCTCCACTCCTTATCCCACTTCATCGATGTGATCCGTAATGCTTGAATCACCATGCACTGAAGACCAACGTGTTCCTCAATCACTCGACAGGATGCACTGATGGAGGTAATCCACCTGAAATCCATGAATGTAACCTTTAGCCATTACACTTTTAGGATAAGGTTTGCCGAAAGCTGATCGCGCATCTCAACAGTGAATGTGTTTCCAGTATGCGCTGGTTCTATGACCATATTCGTCATTCAAAACCAACGCTAAATCGTGGTATCGCCAGAGGGCAGCCATATTCTATACTGGTAATACGGTCAGAGTTGAGTTACGCAGGTATGCAACTCGATTGCCAATTGCTCTGATTGGTTGAAATCGTTAACTTATTCACTCCAACAAAATTCCAAAGGATATCTTATATTCCACAAGTCACCGTCTCCTTGGCATCACTTAACCAGGCATTAACAAACACACATTAGACCAAGGCTATGTGGATACTGACGAACATGTCAGAGTGATATTGGAAACCGACGCATGTCAGTCTACTGTCTACCTGGTTTAACAACACATCAAGGGTCACCAAATACAACCCTTGTCGTTTACCTCTCTGAGCCACCAGCCTTCCCAACCAACCATCAGTATGGATGCCAAACATCTTCTTCGAGCTTTTAAACCTACCGCTCAGAGACGTAGAGACTTGTTGAATGCACATTCGCAAAGCCATGCACAAACTAGTTAGCAGTCTTTGTGGTATCACTGTTTGTTCGAGTAGTTGTCACCGGGTCTTGGGTGGACGGAACACGAGTATATAGTCCATAAAATGAAAAAATCAACACACCTGAGGTGACTTCGACAGAAGTGAGAGGCCTGACAGTCGATACGTGTAGTGGAGATAGAAACATTCACCATATCTATGAATCCTACTAGGCTAGACGGACACAGTCCAGCCATTGAACACAAGAATACTCAATATGGACAAAACACCCTACGAGGCTAACAATGTACCTATCCATAGTATTCAAAGGTGAACGGAACACTAGGTGAAACACTTCGAACAACACTTCAACCAATCATATTAGCTGCTCCCAATACCTTTTTGCAACTGGACGTTTTTTCTCCAGTGGGTACTGAAGTTTCGCTTAGAAAATGTCGCAAGGTGTCCTGCCCATTCAAATTCCTGATAGCCCTCTTTAATGATGAAGTCCCTGTCATAACTGCGGAGCTAACCGTAACCGTTAAATTACCTCCGAGATGAGAAAACCAACCATCCTCACTTGACCGTTACCACAATTGTCTTCTTCTTCAACAAGGTTCTTCGAACTATAGACTCCAATCGTTGAGGAAACTCTGATTTCGATCGCATCAAAAATGCCGAAAGATGAGCTCTTTCACAGACTGATATTGGCCGCACTTGCATTGGTCAGCTTATTGTATTGTCCTTTTAGGGGACAAGGTCATGTCTATAAACGGCCGATACTTGTTTTTTAGATATTTAATGGACCTTTGAACTAACTGGCGTGGCAAAGCTCTGGTGTTGTCTAGTGCGGAGGAAGTGACAGAGAAGTGGGCCAACATAATCGAAGTGCGTCGCAGCCAGATCCCAATTAAAATGAAAGGTAGATATGAAGTGCAACATACATACACATGAAGCTTGCCGAGATTGACTAACCTCCTCTGTATCATTCCACTGTGTTGCTGACGTTAACTCGGGAAGTGCCATGATTGACTGTTAACACAGGGGTCTGAAAATAAGTCCCGGTAATCAGCTTCGAAAGGTGGAGTGCCGCCATAGTGCGTAATGCAACACAGGCTGTGCAAGACGTCCTGAACTGGCTATGGATATCAGTTCGTCATTTCGGCATGTTCCAAGATGGTTAGAAGCTTGTACCTGCTTTCACCATCGCTGGTGACACCACAGGTGGTCGAGAATTTTGCGTACTTGAGCAGTCTTTTCAACTCTGGTAAACTATCTGATTAAATTAGTTCTTAAACGACCGAAAACCGAGTAGCATAAATGAGCCTTCGTCACGTATGTTGTCAGTGGGATGACAGCATGCCAATGGAGAACAGAATGCTCAGTCTTTCTGCATGGCTGCCAAACCCCGTCGACTTGTGTGATAGCCTTCGAAGACAGTTCTTTTTGCCTTTGAAACTTTCGTAACACTGCATGTGTGTGGTGATAGTACCGCATCAGCGATCATACAGTTTGCCGACGTGCTTCTGGAAAGTATGAGTTCGATAAGAAGACAAACGTGATCATGTTACGTAGATGTCGATTCCTCGGACGCGTTCTACGAACGCCAATCCAGTGCATGCAACGACTTTGGCTATTCGTATAACTTGAATACGGCTGAAAACAGTAACCAGATGATCGATATACGACATGAATCAGAGAGAAAAACATTTTAACATCAAGTTTTGGTTTTACCAGGGGGTAATCGGCTTGTTAACTATGACTCTAAGGGCGATAATCGCCAGTGGTTTGAGACGTTGTTGAAAATAGTTCACAATCTAAGTCAATGTCAATTCTGTCGTGAAAACTTATCCTTCAATCTTGAGCCTACTATTTCTGTTCACCATTTGACCGATTCTTCTGGAGCTCAAACCTACCACGTTGCAATAGGTTCGGCGAAAATATGTATACACTCAGACTTATCACCTCTTACAGTTAGGTGGTTTTTTAACATGCTCATAAACCGCATATTCACATCTAGATGTATCATTTGCTATATAACTTGGATCCAATTAAGGCATATCCAAAAATGTAGTAATTCTCCAAATTTGCACAAATTTTGCTTGGCCCTCTTCGAGCAATTCCGCACAACCATAGTCTTCAAAAATACCCGTTAAAGTTGCCAGTTTTAGAGTTGTCGTTCCCTTATTAAGAACTAATTTGAGTAGCTGGTTCAAAGTTGATTAATATCATAGCCTTCTTAGCCAAAAGGTGGACAAAAGTGGAAAAGCACGATATTTCTTTTTCGTTAGGGTTTGTCGACCCCATATGAAACGAAGTCTAAATCGACTGCACTATTCACAGACTACCGTGTAATCGATTAGGTATTCTGCTTTGTAATGATATATACATAGCTGGACAAAGTGAATTAAGATTGTTTTTAGCGTTAACCTTTTGCATCGTAGTGAAGGGTGGTTTTTATGTTCTACTTACTCTGGGTTAGTCAACAAAAAGTAAACAGGTTATCCTTACCCGTTCTGTTATGTGGGGGCATTCCAAACGTAAAGCCAAATACATCGAAATGTCAAGTTCGGTATGACATAACTAACGGGAGAGAGAAATTCCTAACACCATTGATTTTCACTATCTAGGGACGGATGTATTGCAATTTTGTTCATGTATACATTCTGACAGAATGGTCATACATCACAGCTGGCACGTTTCGTTTACGCATGGTTAGATCGGAATCCCCATATCAATGAAGTAGCAGACGATGGCTCACTGAAAGGTCTCCAACGTGACCAGGCTGATAAACAACGGATGAGTTTAAATGAACTCAACAAGTTTTAATCCACAGCTATAACCGGTGCAATCAACAAAAGAAGAAAGAAAGTCGATGGGTGAAATGTGGATATGAATTTGATTGCTCTCCTTCAATGATTGTGCCATATAAGACGAACATTCGAGTCTGGTAAGGACTTTGTCCTATCGCGCAAGAAGAATCTATTCAAGAGAATCCTTGGCCAAAGAGATGTCATTGTTGAGAACTACGCTCAAAGAAAACTGCTATCCATCGGCATTTGTTGAGAAATTCAGCAAACAGAAGCCAACCGCCGCGATGTGTTCAACAGCCCGCAAACTAAATGTCTATCTCCGTTTGCCATACAAGGGTGGTGACATTGCCACTCTGTTGAAAACCCGTCTCACGGTGGCTATGGAACGCACGTTCTATGCAGCCCAACTGGTCATGCTGTTCACCACCATCCGAATCCCAACACCACCTCTGAAAACACCGCTACCGACCAACGCCAAATGTTACATCCTCTATGAATTCACATTTGAGTGCCGGGCCACTTACATAGGCAGAACGGAGGGGTAATTACGTAATCGGGTCTACGAACACATTCCAGTTTGGGCTCGCAAACTGATCACGGATACCACAAAACCGGGCTTAAGGCAGAATACGACGGCACAAGGAAAGAGCGTCACCGATCGCTCGACACCTGTTGAGTTGTCGACCTCAACTGAACCTGGTGAAGGCATTTCGGATATGTTACGCAACAAAAAACCGAAGGCTTCTCCGGTTCGTGGAGGCAATTAGCAATTGGAAGCAACCCCTCTGCGTACAGAAAGACTTGTTCGTCAGTATCAGATTGCCCTAGTAACTGACGTGTATGGACTGTAGTATGTACCTGTGAAATGCAACGAAATGTGTTTGAGATATAGATCGTGCAAAAAAACTGTTTCTGACGTCTCCATTCACTTAATTTTGTGTCAAATTAGCGGTCAGTTGGGGGGAGGCGGCAGGGACCAACTGGTAACTGTAGCACAGTGGCAATCCATTGTGCACGTTGGCGATAAGCAAGGGAACGGACGAAGACACCTGGTGCACTCGGTCACAGCAATCCGGTTGCATAACAAGTATTCATATTCAACTTATCCTGATGGTGGGCCACGGGATGTTAAGTGTCCGCACGAACTTCTTCTGAGCACAGAGATCAGGGTTGCGTAATCGGATACTAATGGCGTCGGTAACGGTCAACATTCAGAATCTCGCCACTTTTGATCGATTTCTTGGTACTCGGTAGACAATCTGAAAGGCGTCCTTCTTACTGACAGAATGATCAGGGTCAATCAAATAAGCAACAATCGCGCTTGAAACCGTTTTAACCACACCACTATTCAACGACGCAGGATGACGTTCACGCACTCTGTTAGACAATCGCCTTGTAGTACGACCAATGTATGATGCACGACACGAGCAAACAAATGAGTACACACAACAACTGGTTGTAGAACATGGAAGTTTGTCTTTGAGTTGTAACATGATAACGAGTGTTGAACGGAAACTCACGCACAACTGAGCAGCAAGGTAGGTTGTTTCGACTGAATTCTTGGGCTTTCTTTTGATGACTTCGGCCATGGGATCATCCTTGGAAGGAAGACCGATGAACGCAAGTTTCTTATTCACAGGTGATTTAAGTTTCGACTGTGTCGCCTTCTAAATGAAACGCATTGAGTAATCATTCTGCATGAACACTACTTGTAGAAAGTCTAGTTAAGCCCACGATTTGGAACGGTGATTGGATAACTGATAACAAACACGCTGTCCATAACCTCCATTGACCGGTTTTACTGACTCACCCCAATTACCGTCTTCATATTTATTGTGTTGTAATTAGCCTGATGATCAAACACAGAAAACAAGTCTTGTTTGCTACTTTTTCGTTCTCATGACTTCATTTAGTATTTTCGGACGAATTATCCTGATGGGTCAGGATTTGTCGGCTCGGTAATCACCGTCTTTCGGTTTGACATCGCCCAGTATCATGATTGTTACGTGCAATTCCCTTCGTACAGACAAACACACATACTAGATGCGATTCTCTTAGAACTTTTGTGAAATAAATCGATATCCTTAGGTTGCAGTCTGCAATCAGTCACTAAACTGAAGAAGAAAACGGCACTGGCCTCGCACAGTATCCACAATGAACACATCAAAAACATGAATCAGAGCACGTCAAAACAATCGGTCTTACAAACAACTGCTATTGCATTTACTACGCGAACGCGCGAGTGTATGATTAATCGATGGGGATGTGATTACGAGTTGTGGTTCCAAAGTGACATGCATGGTAATTATAATGCTCTGACAGGACTTATCTCGAGAAGCCTTCTAACCGAATTGGATTAGGGAATGGCATTTGTATATCACCGTAAAATGGCAGGGCTTGCCAACAGGATGATGTATGATCTGTCTGCGTCACATTGTTACAGTGATCCAGCCACCGCGGTTCACGACTGAAAGCAGCTGGCTGTTGATAAATTTCACAGTGATTGTTGAGCGACGCGGGATTGAAAATCAACATGCACCACTTAGACTAAATGGTCGTTCCACGATCGTCGTTTCGCTAATCTATAGGCAATGAAAAGCTACACGGAAATTGCAAGTTTTCTCGTAGTAATCAAGTATTTCTGTCGAACTGTCCATGAGCTGTGTTGTAACGCTGTAAAGTGACTCATTTAGAGAGTCGTCATTCTAGTCCCAGATTGCCAAATTTTAACCATAAAGTAGTGTTCTTAAAACGACAACTTGACGCATTCTTGAGGGTGGTTTCGGATAACCCCTGAAAAAAAGTTGCTTGAATCCGACAGCCTTATTCTCCAAGAATATCTGAAAACCTTTTACACAACTTGTTTGGGTGTTTTCACCCGACAAGTGCCTGGAAGTTAAGTTCTAGCATCTTTCAAACTGTGACTTAAAGTAGTGTGGTTCGGCCAGGATTTCTCAAAAAGGCACACATCACACAGTAATAAGTTGGGAGTTAAAGAAATGCCATAATCTAAGCTACTCGCGTTTTCAGGTTGCAGACTTGAGTCCAGCGGACCTGGTTTTTTTTCAAATTGGTACATCCATAAAAGTACATGACAGATTGATCTGTCCCGTGGAATGGTAACTGATTAATTTTTCTCGGATAAAAATGTTAAACAGCTCCTATGTGATCCAGTAAGACATGACGCTTCCATAGACAATTACTGTTCACGGTGTTGTACATCATAATTTTACGTTCTGTGCAGCACTTATAAAACTACTTATGATTTCCAAGCTCCGAATGTTGCAAACCCATATAGGTTAGTAACTTCTTGGTTTCCTATAGGTGTCAAACACGGCAAACTCGAATGTAAACAAATCGAGAAAGAACTTAAAGTATAGATGAAATCAGGATCGATTTGTGGTCGCTCGCAAACTAACTTTCGAGTGATAACCATAAATCATTAGAAACATGTGGTGAACGATCATCAGGAAAAGTTGATAACATTCATAATAATGAAGTCTACCAAATCAATTAAATATTACCTTGACTATACACTATAAACATTGACGTAACCCACAATTGTCTGTCTGCTTTTCACAAAGAAATATGGCCATTATAGGAGATCATCGCAGGGTCAAATTGTCTGTCATACCCACAATGTGTGCTGCTGTTTCTGTCTGAGATGTCAAAAGAATGTTAGTTGGTAGACTAACCAGTCAAATACCCACCGGTAATTTCGTGTTATATCGAACGGTCTGAACATCACAACATACCACTGCGGAAAAATACTTGACAAGCCGGTTTCTAGCGCACGGATCATATACACACTTTACACACTCGTGGATTAATCAACAGGTCAGGGCTACTGTGCATCGATTAGCTTGTTCGGACCTGAAATGAAAAACGGCACGTAATTCGTTCACGATTCGCTCAAATTTGACATAGGTGCAGTCATTTCTCAGCACGGAAGTGACTTATTTGACCCTTTTCTAGAATTGACCTTCCATAGGTCAAACTGGCTGATTTTGTTCTCGATAACTTTTTCCAACACAATGTTCTTTGTCACACTTAAGAACTTCGTTGGTCTACGACTTACGATTAATGAGTTATCGCTCGACCTCAAATGTTTATACCGAAAATGACCATACTGATGGTTATGATTAGTTAGTCAAAAGTACGCTCTGGTTTGAGTCCACCACCAGAAGAATAGGACGTGGAGCCAGGAAAAATACAGACCTCGGACGGAGTGAACAGCAGAATGACACCGCATGAAGGCCAGTTCCATCTTCTGCAGCTTGGCAGAAAAATATGACATTAATGGTCATTTGAACGAGCAGTAGGCCCCTCACTCGAGTGCCAAGTTGTTGGCCTTGATTTATTTGTGCCCGAATCCGATAAAACGATCTTTACTTAAATCTGGAAACAAAATATTGTAGACTGCTGAAGAAAGAATACGCAAACAAGTTTGAATAGTTTGCATAGTCAAAAAGAGAAGATTTGAAACACTAAGTTCACTTTGTCCAGTTCACTAAGACGACAAAAAGACATACATTGTTAGATACAAGCAGTTCGTTTACCCTCATCAATCGATTACATACATTGCATCTCGCGATGTACACCTTCTTGCCGTTTTAATGAAAAAGAGAGGAGTTGAGAGTGATGTCTGTTAAAAAAAAACGGATGCTGGTTCGTCGAATATGCCTAGCGGTAGAACATTTGCACATGAATGAATATCGCGGAATCTGGAATAAAAAGGACATAGGCCACAACAACTAGGCAGGTACTCACGAAGTTTGGACATGGTTTTTGATGACAGCAATCTAGTGAAAATCACAAAGCAACCATGATTACGACCATCGAACATCTGGATTTATCCCATTACCAGTTGGGTTTTTTTACTAGCTTACAATGTGCCCCAGTTACGTACAGCAAATCAGAAACACGGGTACATGATGGTGGCGGCCTTCTTGCATCCATGGGGGAGATTTCTTAAACATTCACAACTGTGGGGCCTGTAAAATGGTTTATAAACCGAACTGTTCGTTGAAGTCCTATGAAAAATATAAGGTCGCCAAAGAATCAGAACTTACATGTTAAGTTAACCGAATAGATATGGTATACGATTTCGAATGGCCTCGGGAAATGCTATGAAATGTTTACGGTGGGTTACTACATCCGGGTCCATTCGGGAAACCACAACAATATGATCATCCACTAGCTGAAGACGTGACACTGCAACTTCTAAGTCGAGCAGCAAACAAAATATATTACATCACTACTGTTTACTTCATCACAAGTCCATCTTTGACTGGCAGGCTGAACAGAAGGCACAGTATCTTACTAGGAATTTTTCGATTTACCCGACGTGGAATATCACAAAACATCGAGCCGATATAATTCAACCTGTTCAAATCTATAACTTATGAGAATGATCCCGATTGTCAGTTAAGAGTTGGTTAATGGCAACGTGGAGAAATCTGCTAGATGCTGACAATTTGAATGCATGATTCAATCACAAACAAATGGTCCATAAGAACGTAAACGATTTGGACAATTGCCCCGTAGATGACCCTTCCATTCAACAGACGTTACTGCAGTGATACCAAATACATCAAATTTGTAATTCGCGAAGAGGAGGCGATAAAAGTGTTAACCACATGCTGATCAAAATGTGACCAGTGCTGTTTGTAACGCGTCCAAAACAAAGCAACGTTACGAAGAGATTATCACTGTGCACATTCTCCAATCAGTTAGAGTTGAAGATCTGGCTCACATCGGAATTCGGGTTGGTTCATATTATTCTATTTTTAGTCTAGCATTATGAACTTATAAAAACTATGACAAAGCCCCACGAGTTTGCACAGGTGAACAGATGGCACAAGGGCAGGTCTTGACACGTGCATGGAAAGGCATATATTTATAGCACTCAAAAGACCAGGTCTCCATAACCGCGAACGTAATTAGTTTAACCATTCGATGTTTTATTTTGATTACAAGTTAATCTGTATTCTCACTAATATTTTGGTCAGTAAAACAGGTCCGCAACAATCTCAGCGAGTAGCTGGATTTGTCTGTCTGACTGAACAATAATCTGCTAACATCTTATGGATAAAACTGCATGTTTTACGCTTGCAGATGATGAAAGGAACTTGGTGTCTTCAGAAAAAGTTGGAAAAACCTGCAGTCTACAATGCTGGAAGAAGAGCTGCGTTCATCGAACTACATTTCAGAAGGAACTATTTGTTCTGCCAAGATGATCAGGCAGCCTGATCATTACTCACAACTGAGAACAGTTTGACTTTCAGAGAGTACTGGTCATGCCTAATCTAAGGTCAGTTACCCAATAGTCAACACGGCTGCCTCATGAAAGCGCGGGTAGATTTCAAATTCCGGTCATGGCAAAGGTTTGCGTTCTGCGTCAAATCAGTTCGCCTGCAGTCGCCCTAACGTTTACGTCGACAGAATCTGTCAGCGATTGACCAAACACATTACTAAATAGTTGCTCCAGTCAAACAAGCAGCCGAACGCGAACCCTGGAGTCATCACTTGTTAGGCCCATCCTGAGAACAGGTCACCATATCGACACGATCAGTTCGTCTACTGTTGTTGCGGGACCCTATCAGCAAACATCTGGTCATCAGTAAAACCGCCTTGGGGGAAAAAAGACTATCAGTTACTGATGTGCAAATACTGACAATTCACGCCATTTACCTAACGTAGTGACCTTTTGACCTTAACGTCACTCTGTTCAACTGCTGAACTCACACATCCTTGTTATGCATTCTGAGTGCTTTCAGCTTGTGGCTAACGCGGTGAATGAAAATGTCAACGCGCCCGCAACCCTTGTCTTTTTGTTGTTTTGAAGAATTGGAACAAGGGAATGCGGTGTCTTAAGTTATTTGTCCCACACGAGGGGGAACTATTTTCACATCATGACTCAGTCACAAACCAACCAACCAAGGAAGCAGAAGTAGGGACAATGACCGCGAAATGTTCGCCCCACTTAAACCAGCTCGATCGATCGAGTAGACTACCGAAAAGTGAGGACAATTCAAGTTGGCAAAACTTGGCTGGTGAATGCAGATCGCAAGTCCTGAAGAATACCATCATTCGGTAGTGGGCGTCGCGTCGAGAGCTTACCATGTGTTTAGAAATAGTTCACATACGAGATTACATAATGAAAGCAAAGTTTGGAGATCAGCCTCGAGCCTCTTCGAACGAAAAGATTTGAAACCAATTAAGCCGTCCCAATCACGATAGAAATCGATGTGTTGCGCAACACAAGTGTTCTTAACTAGAATGTGAGTCCAAATTAGGAAAATCAGTATTAGATGGTTCATATGTGACAAAGTTAGACAATCTGCATCTGTAGGGAAGGATAATTCGAACTGCTACTTCATGATGTTGTACATTATAATTCTGCTTTGTGAGCAACAAACCGCACATAAAACTACTTTTGATCCATGGCATACCAAACTTTTACGTTAACCAGATATTCATTTACACCACATTTTGTTTGTTCTGAAGAGATGCTATATATGACAGACTTGAGTGTATATAGTAAAGTATTTCGAATGGCTCAAAGTAAGTACTATAAACCTGGACATTTTTTGTGGACAAACCAAAATATTGGTTAGCAATGCATTGTACACAACGAATCTGGGCTACAATGAATGACTGAAATAAACACTAGTTAAGCTGCCTTGAGGAAAATGAGCAACCAAAGAACATCCCAATTTCTGCATTACCGTTGCGTGCTTATCAACAGTGTAAAAAGATTATCAAATGGATAACAGTGAAAGCACGATAACCCACGTCTAAGTGATCGTTCGTAGCCTGCGGGGCAATCGGCAACATGGATTACCAACCGACTAACATTAAAGCAACACGGGAATGTAAAGCCCCACAGAACAGCAAAAGCAGTGGAACATGTATGGTCCACACCCTTATCATAAATATGTACACCGCAGAATTGAAACAAATAGCACCAAAATTCTCCTGGTTATCTGCCTGATGGCGAAACAAATACAAACCGAACTGAGCCAATGTTCAATGATGCTGTCGATAAATGCTTTCCCGGACAAAAATTCCATAAAATGACCCATGAGAACAAGGTTTGTTTCTTGTGTTTGACCGTCCGGGTAGTTGTTAAACCAGAATATGGGAACAGCAACCGCAGTGAGTAAGAAAATCGAGCAGTGGTGACCAGAGGACTGCGCGTTTGCTAACAGTTACGCAACCGTTGTTCCAGACCGTGAGTTCGATTGACTGTGAGTGCTCGCGCAAACTTCTTCCGAGTGCGAGTCAGAGTTACGTAATCCGGTATGAATGACAGGAATAACGGTCATTATTTAGAATGCCACCATTTTAGAAAGCTTTCCTGGTACTCGGTAAACAACTTGGAAGGCATCTTTTTATTGCCAGTAATCTAGAATGGTTAGAGTAAAATGAGCAATTACTGCGTTTGAAACCGTTTTAACCGCACCATTGTTCAACCACATAGCATGATGTTGAGGTGCTCTATCAAACAATGGCATCGTAATAAGACCCACGTATGATGGTAGACTTCTATTCGTTCACAACGGTCAGAAAAAACTGTGGCCCAGGCAGCCACTCACCGCAACAGTGACGTGAAGAAGATCGGAAAGAGAAAATTACACTAAAATGTATCAAAATTCATAAGACAAGACTAAACGAAAGAACCGGAAGTGGTATGAATGCAGGTAAGCCATTGACAGCGGTATATTTCCATCTCGGATAGCGTTTCTAGTCAGCGATTAGAGTAAGCATGAGGACCGAAGAAGGGTAGACGACTCTTACGCACTTTAGTCAAAGGAACAGTCACGTTCTCTGTAATAATCAAACTCGTGGGACTAATAACAGGTAATGAACTAGCTTCAACCTAATGTCTGCCTTGACGCTATAAAAATAGAAGACAAGGAGCTGTGGATACAGTTATCACTTTATTGTACTTCGGGTTACAAGCGCTTTTACAGATGGCAATACGTAGGGCAATTGGTTTGAAAGTGTGAGACAGACAAATGTCAATCCTCTCACGTTTACCTGGTGGTTGAGTCGCAGAGGACTCATTTGCTTGACAGTTGTCGGATTAATAGCAGTAAGGTAAGCAGAACACTCCTGACTAGCTGTAGTCCCGTCATTAAAGCCGACGGACACATGACCATGAGGTGTTCCCGTTTGCGAACTGCTAGCCCGCGACCTGCGATCACCACAGGCTCATACTGTGGCTTGACTACCGTGCGAGCTTACCCAACTCTAGGGTGTCTCAGCGAATGATATGGGGTGTAGTAAACGCTCAGTTGACATGTGGAATACGTGATTCAACCGTCGCAGGCCGTGTGACGGGATCAATTAGAAAATTGATCGCACATCGCGAGCAGTCCGGAACACGCGTTGGAAAGCAGTCGCATCGTTCACACGATCAATTCATTTATTTTGGGCTGATTGGGGGAGAGATGAACACAATCAGTATAAACAGCAATACATCAGTGGTTCACACAGAGGGTTAACTACCACACAACCATGACGGGAAAAATAAACGAAGGTCAAATGCAGCAGGTCTGTCTTCGCTGCGAACGTGCAACGCTTTTAAACGGTACAGCAAAATGGAACGTAGATAAACATTATGTACCCCTCCTTTCACTCATAACCGGACGTCTTTTCGACACCACAAATGATGCAGGTTTAAAAAGACGACTCGTACCTTCGCTATCCCTACTGATATCTCATCAAAATTATAATGAACTGAGGAGATAGTATTAGCCAAATGCATCGAACTGTCCATAGACTCAAATGGATTGCTTGAAATAAAGAGCGTGAGAATGGCAATGCCCCAGTCTCAGAACAGTACTTTGCACTCGGACAGTGCGAAGTACAGTCCGTACAGAACAGCCCGGTCACTCATCTTGTTCCGCATAAACTACGTCTTCGGCAGAGAGGCTAAGTAACACAATGTCGTCCGCATACTCCAAGTCGGTCAATCTGGCGCCAGGAAGAAGCTCAACACCAAGCTCACTGGACTCCTCAAGAGCATCCTCTAGAATATCGTCCACGACAAAATTGAACAAAAAGGGGGAAATCAGAAACTCCTGACGAACACCACAATCGAAAAACGTGCAGGTGGAACGATCTTACAGATTGAAGTAGAAAATGAGTCTTTGGAATGTTGTAGACATCCACTGTGCGCAAGAAGTCTCACGGTTGAGGTGAGTGGTGTCCAGCAGCCACACAGCACAACAAAGTGTATGGATGTAATCAGGATTTTCAACGAACCCACATGATCGTTGGTCAACACATGATGCATGTTCAGGTTAGGAATACAACCTTGGTGCATAGTTCTATCTCGCAATAAGAACACTTGAGACGACCCAACAACATAAATTCAAGAACATGTCAAACTAGCTACTGTTTACAGCATGATCTGGTTGTTCTTGTAAGCTAATTCTAGTGCATAATCTCAAAGGAATTAGTGGCACAGATTATACCTCACCGGCAGTCAATGTTGACAGAGCACCGAAGCTGTTTGTGCAGAACAAGGCCAGCGAAAGCTGTTGTACATCATATGATCCAGTGACAACAGCTCAGCAACAACAAACGAACTCAAGTACATCCGCGTGTAACGTGGACAAAACTAAATACAGAAATCGAGCAACCAAGAATGGGTCTGGTTCGGATAACTTCGCAATTCCAGAGACAGAAATCTTCGGAAGTTTGGAGCGTCTAGCTGACTCCCCACAATGTTGAGAGCAAATCAAAAAAGTGCAACTTGAAAGCGAGTTTTTGGCATTAAGGGGAACGAATAGTGGGTCGTAGTGACTACTTCATCGCCTTGGTGTAGAACCCGGCCTATTATATCAGTGGTGATTTAGTGGCACGCGGTATACAGCTACACCCCAAAACAAAATTACAGGGACAGTCCAGTTTCATCTCCAATTTTATTAATGTGTGATCTAGGACAGTATTATTGCACGTGTCCCGTAATGTTATTAAAATCAATATCTCGAAATATTTCAAGTGTTTATTACGTTCGGCTTAATCACCAATGTTACAAATGGTCTGTGTATGTCCAACGCCTGTTGTTCACGTAAGCCATGCAGCGACCTTTGCAATGAAACCAAACCCACGTCTGTCAAAACATCAATGTGGCTGACTGTGGTTGAGTGTTTACCGTGAGCGCATCGAATAACAAATAACGCTCACACGAGAACACTATAGCGCCAAACTCGCGTTTTCAGGTTTCTCAAAGTGTCACGAGGTATTAGACTGACACAATTAGGAAAAGGTAAAATCGCTGCATTTGTACAAATGTGTCTGGGCTGTGGTGGATCGTTCTGTTAGATAGACAGAGTAAGCAGCGCTGTATATCGCTAATTATTAAGCCCCGTGTTAAGTGGAATGTGAACAAAAGAGGATATTCAAGTGTTTTATCACAACGAGTTACGGGCTTAATCCCCCGATCGGCACAAAGTCAAACCACAAGGGCCAAATAAACAGAGGGCCCTGGAATTAAAGGTTTTGCTAAAAACCGAACGACGGGTGCTAGACAAAACGGTCTCATTGAAACAGGACCTAATCTAGCGGTGTTTGGAGCGGATCGAACGTCATATCTACGATCTTAATGGTGGTACACTGGTGTTGTCACTGCAGAAGACGCTTGGTCTGCGAAATCGTTTATTGCGCAAACTCCCGTACAAGTCATCCTAAAAATGAAACCAAAAACGCGCACATTCATTTGCACGGCAGATGTGCATTCACATACATTGGGAGACAGTACTTTATCATTCGCCTTGGTGAAAGTTCTCACACAGCACGTACACACTATTCCGATAGTCTCTTCTGGTCCATCGTCTTCCTGGCATTGGGAGCTTGCCCTTTTGTTTCTGAATGTCGCCTGTGAGTAATATACTTTTGGTGAGTAGTATACTGCTAACAACGAAACTGCCTGTCATAAAACAATAGGAGCGTGAGCCATTGCTTGAACATTGTGAGAGATCACCAGTAGCCAAACATGGTCTTCT
>JTDE01001396.1:0-12820 GCA_014338405.1 Paragonimus skrjabini miyazakii | reverse complement strand
AGGCAACCTCATATCTCCTACGCTTGTTGAACCTGTTTTCACTCGGTGACCCGCAATCGAGTTTTCAAACACACAAAAGACTGGCCTTATTTGATGCTCGCAACAGCAGTCACATCTACAAGGATGGTGGACCAGATGTCAAATTAATCCTGTCATATAAATGGTAGATACCTTCACTTGTCATCCAGATACCATTTAGGCTTGCCGCTCTAATGGTCGAACACAGCCTAAAAGGCACCGCTTGTAATAACGTTGGAGGCCTTGGTCACCGATGATATGCAATACGTGCATAGTCTGCAGATATCTGTAGACACTATAGATCAAACCGGTATTGAAGCAGCTCTGAATGTATACGCAGAGAAAGTGTTGTTCAGTTGTCAGACCAGAAAATATATTTACAGTATAAAGAGATGCACGTCGCGAGCGTCATCGGCTAGTACAACACATGCGCGTGAAGACTACAGTCAACTAACAAACATTAATTTTATCACCACCTCCCTAACCTCTCGCCTGTAACATCTTGCACACTGTCCAGCACACGAACATAATAGTACTAGCTAGAAGTCTAAATGCTTAAGTAGATAAGCCAGATGTTGACAAGCGTGGCTTGAGCGGACAGCACGCCTACGGTACTTGTGGAATATACAACGGCAGACGCTTGTTACAGAGTTGTGCTGACAACGGCTTGTTTCCAGTACGTGCCAACTTTCGATGCTCTAGATGTTAATTTATCACCTGACACTTTCTATTGTCAAATCACTTGCAGACGGGGGTTGGTCACAAAAGTGTCAGATATGGATGGCGTTGCTGCTCCCAAGACACTGAGGCAACCAGGAGCACCTATCTGGGACCTGATCATGCACTAGTGTTTCAAGCACACTCCGTGTTTCGGGGGGAGATCATTCTGTCATAAAACACTAAGAGATATGGAAAAATTATCAGCCACAAAGGTCTTAGAATCACCATAACACACTGACCTTTAATCTAATGTCTCCTCCGCCAGCCGATATCGAGGCTAACATTCGATCTGAAATGTATAAGTCCGACCCCATTGGGACGATCAGCCGAATGTGCCGAGGGTGTACCCAGATAGCAGATCGAAAAATGAACTTCTTGTGCAGGTTAACACAGGAATAAGCAAGTAGGTCTAGTGAATAAAGAGTCGAGGACAACAAAGAGCAGCAGTCCAGCGTGGTGGATCTACAATCCGTAACCTGGTCTGTATATCACACACACACTTTGATCGTAATATGACAGGGTATATGTTATCCCACCATAAAGCGGTTTCAACTGCTATAACAGAGAGCACAATGGTTCTCTAACAGCCGTATATCAAGGCCACCAGTATACTTTAGCTAGCATTCTAGCAATAGACAAATGATGATGATGTGGTCTTCTTTGGAAAAGGAAAAAGTCAAGGGATAATACTGAAAACATCAGGTACTATGGTCGATAGCATTCCAGTAGCTATTACAGCCAAACTGACGCCGGACTTATTACTCCACTATCCTATGAATAACACCCATAGGAATGAGAGGGAACTCCGGAGAATGCGTAACCCAGGGTACCCACAAAGGTCCGCGCCTTGAAAGGGTCACTACAATGTCACCGGTTTCAACGAAGACCTTGCGAGGGGAACTGCAGTTACGAATAAAAAAACCCAAACCAATTGGCATAGGAAAGTAATTGCGGGTCGCCTCCGATAGTAGAATGGATCATTGCATCCGGTTGGCCAATTACCGCTTACCGCAAAATGGATAGTCTGCAAATGCAGACCAACCACGGCCTGTCTATTCCAATGGGTGCACGGAACTTGGGGGACTGGTGCCACAAGCAGACTGAGGTGCCATGCCCACGAATATCCGACACAACTCTACGCTAAGAAACTCGTAGTGTTAGGACCATATACCTCAGCATCTGCGAAGAACTCTTCAAATGATATATCAGGATAACCGCTGTCACTGATCACGAGCACATGAGGCCGAGTAGTGGCATGGCCTCCTTAGAAAAGGACATTGTGTAAACAGCAATTCAGAGAGCAGTACGACACATTCTTCCGGAAAGAAACAAAACAACCAAGATGGCATAGAACCGGCTTCTAAGTCATCAGCCCTACTGTTCCCAAAGAAACTGATAAAGGGAGGCACATAGTTGATTTGTTTGCTTCGCTTATCCACCCCCTTGGGTCAAGTGAACATTCTGAAAGTCTACGTTTCAATTTCTTGTTCAATAACGCAAACCATGGTTCGAAAAGACGATACAGGAAGCGCACGGTACTGTTCGGAGGTATTATCGCCCGGATAAGACCTGATCACGACTCCTGGCCTGGGTACATTGGCCACTTTGGTAACATGAGGAATTAAAGATGGGCAACGGATGCTTGAGTTATGTTCAAGCCACCGTATATGCATCATAGGCATGATCTTCACCAACAACGTCAACAGGTATCAACGAAACGCCCTGAGTCTCGCTAATGACAATGGTTTAACTGTTGTCCCTAGAAAGTTACACCTTGGCCAAATCAGCGTTACACATGAGTATCATATTGCTGACCGTACAGCCAACCACTAAGCTAGTGGTAAACATTTGTCTGTCATCTAAGCACATACACTACTCAAAGAAACAAAGGTGAATGAAAATCAATACCATCAAAATCACGTCCAGCATTGCGCGATAAGTTCACAAAGTCTAGCAGCCATGTCTTGAAGAACGGTTCACAAGCCAAGATCACAGAGAAAATAGAACCATATCCGCAACGCAGTTCGTAAGGTTGCCACTAACACTTCCTGCCACATGCATAACAGTATCGAAAAGGCTGTAGGGCTTACAATAAACAGAACCGTATCGCTTAAATCGGATGCTGGTACAAACATCACTGACCGAGAAGAACGGATAAAGATATCAAGTATAAGCCATCAATAGATACAGCTGTTAGAAAACAAGATCACTGGAGCCGCACCCAAAAATGTCAAAAGCTATCTTGTCGCAGAGGGACTGATTGGCTGACCTACTGATACTGAGTTCTGCAGAAGTGCCGATTTTCTCGCCAGTGGCAAATCCACAAAAAAGTACAAACCAGTGGTAAAAAAAATTCTGTTCCAAATGGATATCGTTACAAGCGGCTCTACCAATGCTGGACAGAATGAAAAGTTCCTCATGACGTGCGCAAAGCCAACATAGTTACACATTACAATGAAAGAAGTCATGAATTTCGTAACTATGGAAGAATCAGCACCATCATCATCATCATGTTCAGGTTTGAATCGTACCCGCAGATACGATGGCCCCAGATGCTCTTGGTCCTGCCAGATGTCCACGAAGTAACACTAATAAACAAGTACGAACGTATAAAGGAGGAAAAAATGGTCTCTTGAAGAACAGTCGATAAGTTTGCAGACACATGATCGCTAGTGACTGCGACATTGCCACGTCAGGTGGTTTCCAACTAGCCGTGTGGACAGTCGTGAACTCCTCAACCAGGTAGAGAGCACCTACCAGCCTTGCTCAGCGGAACGACCAAAGCTTTTATAACCTATGATCACGTCATAGCTTGGCCGTCTTGAGGTTCCTTCTAACCATCAGTAGCCGCACAAAACAACGCCCGATGTGGAAAACGTTCCGTCGACATATGGAGTACGTGGCCCAACCAGCAAATTTTGTGTATTTTCATTATATCGGCTATCGATCGTGAACTCGCACATTTCCCAAATACGCGCCGACAGACTGTCGCGTTGCTTACACAGAAGCCCATTTAGTATAGGGTCAACTGGCAGAGAAAACGCAAATCGAATATCGAACATCTACATGCATCTTCCGCACGAATAGGCTAAGTTTCCGATCCATAGAACAAAAGTGAGCACACACGCATTATAAACTCTGTCTTTCACCAACGAACGGACGTCTTCGCTATCCTCGTCAACAATACCATAAGCTGACAAGATGACACTACCCTGGTAGAGGAAACGACTGAGAACAACGGCCTGCCAACAATAACAAAAATATGATCAGTGCTAACCCATTCTTGTAACAACACTTCACTTTGAAGGTACATACCACAAAGACCTACCATATCATTTAACCGATTCAGCATGGTGTGCATGTTCTCCAAAGAAGAACTAAGTAAAGCAACGCAGTGAGTACTCAACATCGGTCAACTTACTATCTGGTAAAAGCTCTACTCCGAGGTCCTCGGAAACTCAGAGTGCTCTTTCCAAGATACAGTCCACCACAAAGTTGAAAAGGAAGGGGAGACCAGACACCTTTGTCGTGGAGAACGTTCGAGATAGCTGTCCATAACTGCACACTTTGCAATCAAAGCGTGTATACTACTTCAACAAACTGACGTACTTCACTGGGACTTCTCTGTGACGAAGACAGCCGCAGGCAACGTGTCGGGCAACCGAATCGAAAGCAATCTTCATGTTCAAAAACGTCATGTCCGTTTGATGAAGAAAAGAGTGTCAATACTTCAGTGTCTGTTGCAAGATAAAAAAACATGATCGACACACTCCCTACCAGGACGGAAACATGCCTGTCCCTTTTCATTCGGTTTTGTCTGTGTTTCGAAAGCCGCCGCATCATGGGACCAGTGAGAACTTTCGACGCGACAGAAGCAAAACTGACATGGCCGTGGTCGTTAAATTCTATCCCGGAATCCTTTTTGAAAACGAAAATGACAGTTGATAAACATCAGTCACAAGACACCTTTTAGTCTGTCGTATGAAGTGGGGGAGCGTTAACAGTTCAAACAACAAACTTACACCGCCATCTTTGGAAAGTACCGGAATTAGAAGGTACGAACATGGAGCATTATCACGCTTCAATAAATTGAGATCTAAAGCCACTTCGGTTTCCAACGGAAGGTCACAATCCTACCGCAGTCTCATTCAAAACTGAATGAGTTGACTCGAGCCGACTAAACTATTCTTCAAAATGCTCAGTTCATCTTCCAAGTCGCCGTGACAAGCTGTAAATTCGTGAGCTATCTTTCTCACATGTAGTCTTACTAAGACATTGACGACGACCAGTGCAACTACGAATTAAGGGAAACAGCATCCGACTATTCCTTGATAAAAAAAATGCTTTCCTCATCTATTTGACTTGCTCGGAGAAGTAAGCCTCACGGTCCTCACTCAGACACTTCTCACGTTTTAGTTAAAACTCACGGTGGCCCTTGTCGTAGTCGGGGTCAAGGGGATCAGTCGACTTGTTTACTCCGCACAAACCTTCAAGCCTTACTGCGCAACGCCAGATGACAAGCAGCATCCAGCCAGACAGAGGCTTAGGCACTGTAGCTCAGCGCAAAAGTTCAGGTGCCGATACCATAAATCACCCGGAAGGGAGTGGATGATGTACTGCATCAGAATTAGATGGGAACGTCAGTCAGATTACATAACTAATGTTGAACGTGTGTCCCTGAGTGGCAGCATATATCAACAGTGAAGGGCTTGAATGTGGGGTACAAACCTGTACGATACTAAATAGTATAGGAACATTGAAAGCTGTTAGTTTGAAAGATGTATGAGGCTGAAGAAAAACAGCATTAGTGGACCTCATGTGACTTAATAAGTTCATTAGTAGTTGTTTCGGAAACAGAAGTTACGCTTTGGCGTTCATCAAACACCACAGCAAACAACAGCATTCATATTAACAATCGGAACATGCACACGAACAGTGGCCTACAAAACAAAAGGAGCCTAAAAATTGTCAGAAAAGAGGAAGTGTTTGCATGCATCGACTGAATATAACGTACAGCAAACCGTCTCATGCTGACAGCGTTTTTGACTGTGGGCTAAATATTGTTCGAATGCCCAGGCCTAGACAGGAGACTGACGTAAGGGACCTCTCTCTGAGTCCTTAACTAAAGGTATGACCCGCAAGAAAACGAGATGGAACATAGACGGCGCGTAGAGTTGGAGACCAATACATATGCATACGCCCTCCGACCGGGGTCCAGTCAGCCAGGATGTCCAATGTACCCAGCATTATTGCAGCCGAAACAGTTGGGTGGTTCAGACGTTCACCACGGAAGGCCAGGTAGCTCAAGACCAATAATGTTGATGCGAAGCCTGCATTGTGTTGCCAAGACCCAGTGACCACTGGTTCAGACGCTCCTTAATGAGGATCTAGCCATCCAAGATCAACGACTCCAACAGGCATGAAGGGAAACCACCGCTTTTATTTGTTTTCTTTTTGGAGTACTTATCAATCGTCAGCGTAGACTAGAAGGGTCTACAAGCTATAGGGTAGGCAAACTGCTAGTCCTCAGGTGGAAGGCTGTTCCATGACCCAAAGCCCAGGGATGAAGAAACTGGATTTTGACATAGTTTAAAGGCTTGTGCATCTTCATGGTTCACTGAGCTAGACTTGGCAATATGTTAATCACATGAACAATCACACCATGTAGTCCAATAAGTTCTTCGGAGAGATAGCGCGAAGATCAACACCTTATTCCAGAAAAATGATGTTCAGTCCCGTACACTGCCATTCATTCGCTGCTTTGAAGTACAGGTTTTTCACTCATGGGCCTTGGTTGAGAACCTTGATCATTTCCCTGTTTAAGACTGGGCGGATTAATGGTATCCCCAGACCACAAACATACTGTATCGGTCATCTGGCAGTACCAACCAGGTCGCCCCACCTGATGTACAAGGTAGCATGCCAACACCCCCCCCCCCGGCTTATAGTCCTGGCCAATTTAACTCTAATACCTCTCCCAACTCCATTATTAGGAAACTCTTCGATAAATCCTACAACAAATATAACGGCGTCCCGACATCCCATTACCACAAACCAAACTTTAGTTTCCATCGCCAACTTCTCCAGCCTACAAGGCGATGTCAATACGGACGACCTCGACGTCTACACCTTGAAACAAATGAGGGAAATCAGACATACTGAACCGGCATCTACTGTTTCTCAAGGACTGATTCATATCAGTGGTCCACGTCTCGAACATCTAGCCGATATTGATCGTACACCTCAAATGACTGTTACTATTAATCAGGCTGGAATATGCGTAACGTTTAGGTCAGAAGCCGACGCCACTTTGCTAAACTGGATTCCCGTCAGTATTGTTTCATACCGTCCGCTAGGCAAAATCTGTCAAAACCAACTCCAGAAGCCAGGCCAAACGAAAACATTTCAGTGTTACCCTCTGCACTCCAACCAAATGTGGTAGTAACACACTAAAGGATGTCTTCCACTCAGATGTAACTGGCCTCTTAAGGTCGACAAGCAGTTCTAACAGCCATTTTGATCGCCGGTGGGTACGTCTAGATCGGTCGACTTCACACTGCCGAGCGCACGTAGGTGACAATCTTTGGCAAGTACTACGTGCCTCGGACATTGGCACAACAACTGCAGACATGCGCCAAGCACAGACTATTTTTAGCTAGCTCTGTTTTTAGCCAGTGCGCGTATCATTGCTTCACCTTGCCAAGTCTCAGATAGGTAACGTAGTTCTAGTCAGGACCGTCGACAATGATGGAGCGCGTTCCTAAATTCGGACCACGCACCAGTAGTGTCGCTTCGTTCCTAATACGACTTGAGTGACGACCACACTGACTCCCACGACTGGTTACCAAAAAACTGGCCGTGTCTGCCTAGCTAGCTTAAAACGTAAGCTGGGAAACAGCAAGTTTATAGCTCCCAACTGTTATTGGGCTCAAGGTCCGCGAGAAATCCACTTAACACGTACTTCAGCTTACGGTACATTAGTTCACGGGTGAAGCAGAGCACTGGAACTCGGTCCTCAAAGATGACAGACACAAGGTGCAATATCCTATGCTGCAGTTTGCGTGACAAAAAGGAATACCCACAAGAGATTGAGGAATAACCAAAACGGTTATCCAGAAGTCCGGTAAACTGAAAAGGCAAGAGATAAACGGCGTTTCTGACTCAGGGAATATCAGCACTCTTTCAGCACATCCGTACCACTGGTCTGCGGCATTCACTTGTTGATTCGTAAGAAACCCAGAGGGTTAGCTGACCATGTGTTCCACTTTTTGGAGCCAATTTAGCCGGCTTTCTATTCCTACCGTGTTGTCATCACATGTTTTTAATGTTGAGCTCTGATTAACAGATATCGAACCAATTACCAAGACTGGAGTCCGCAATTACATTTCGGTTCACCAACGTAGTAAGACAGACGGCACTTTCTAAAGGAGGTGAGACTTTAATAAAGGCTTTGACGCAGTTACCCCAGCTAGTGTGATCAACTGACGTGTCACCTAACGACAATTCCCATAATCAAGGAGAGTCAGAGATTCTTACAAAAACTATGGGGTTCACTCGACCCCAATCCCCTACCCAACTTCCTAGACTCTGCAACAGACGAAGCACATACCTGAAAAAACACCACGAGTTTCATTCTGGGTGGGGATGTGTAAATATCTTTAGTTTTCATCCAATCCTGGATCAGCGCCATATGTACCGCCCGTAGACACCGTTTCGTTTGTCCAGGAAGGTACGAACGACCCAGTGGATCGATATACACTTAGAATCGCCTCAACGCACAGGTGTACTAAACGATAAAAACAGTATACTACTGGCGTTCTACGCCACAATTCGGCTCATTATAGAGTTTGTGGTGAAGTGCCTTGCAAACTTAACACAAAGACGGACTTTAAGGATATCTACTTTGCACATTTTTGTTCAAGGCGAAACGAGATCTACAAAACACCGACGTGAACCGCTTGTCCACAAAACGATTTACCGTTCTCAACTACATGGGCAATGTATTGTTATTCAAAAACTTCAAAATAACACATTCAATGTCAGACATCACCTTGCCCTCTGCCAAATGCTTCGGAATGTACTTTGAAGCTTCAAAATGAAAAGATCTTCTGCAAGACTGCTCTGTTCGAGTAGATTTGATGCCAGATACTGAAGATATGGAGGTTATCGAACAGTTCGTGTACCAAGAAAACTGGATGGGCACCGGTGGTGGTAGGAAAAATGGATAGAAGCTTGCACCATCGGAGCGAGGAAGATATTCATCAACCTAGAACACCTCTGACCAGAGAAAGGAATCTCCCTGAAGCTTGAGGAGAATGGGACGATCGGTGTTACTGTATGGTCGTGAAGCCCGGAAGATCACCAAAAAAACGTAAACCGCCTTCAGCTATTCGACCACCGATGTCTGCGTACAACCGCTCACATCAAACAGTACCAGTGGGTAAGCAACGATATAGTTACCAAGTGGATACGTGGTAACAAGTTACGCGCATTCACTTGTTCAACCTTTAAAGATGCACGTAGTCAGATAGTTCGGTTGCGACGTGCTTGCATCTCAGTTTTGTATGCTTTGGTTTATAAATAGGGGTGATTAGATCCCACTCTTACCCTTCTGGAACATCGCTACTGTACTCTAGCTCTCAAAATTCAGGCAGGACACTGCATGATGAGGACAACAATACGGAAATCAGACTGAGTGGAGCCATAAGGAAAGGCTACTGAAGAACGAGCATTCCCCTGTAAATGGATTTGAAATGATCAAGTAACAACCGAGAGTTATAATGAATCAGTTCAACAAGCATTTCAGCAAGATGACAGTAAGTATAGTCCATGTACTTGCCTGAAATGATTCTGACAGCGAGCTTCTCTCGTTGACAGACACATTCTCCAGCAACCAAAGCATCAGTACTACAGAAGGAGCACTTAAAAAAGAGCCAGGTGCCTACAGATGTACGCAGCAACCGAGTGAGCGGTCTTTAGACCACATTAACATTCCGTTGTGCGTGCATCGCATGAGCCACCTGGTTAACGACCAAACAGCGACCAGTAAAAAAAACGCAAGTTCGCTGGTGAAATAGTTCCAGTTCATTCTAATTAAAATGTATTAGTCTGAAGTTGAGAAAACTGGGGTAGCCACTACGATAAATGATATTTCTGATGGTCGCATTCACCTGTACACTTTTCATGATTTTGGTTTACCAGCGCGTTGACCTCGTGTATTAGTATCGACCCTAAAAATAGTGTACGGAGAAAGCACGTCAAGTTAGTGAGGTACAGAGCGAGTTGTGATTGTAGCCCCGGGACGGATAGTACAAAAGGGATAACTTGACTAAGACGAAAGTAGGTGAAAAACTAAAACCATCACAAGTGTAAAGGTGGATGCGACTATTAGAAATATCACTTAGTATAGTCGCTACATTGGTAACATCATATGAATCCAGCGATAAACTGCCAAAACTAGTATCATAATAATGTGTAAGGATGCACGACACGTACACAAAGTGCTTCTTAATCCACCTACCGCAACGCAATCGTACTGTGCTTCCCGTCGGCATTCAACTGACGGATCGTGAAGTGGACAAGTGGGCATGCAGACCCAAAGTCTGAGTACAGCGACCTCAAGGTTTGTAGAAACGAATGAAAGTATGAAAGAGGACGAAAAGAATTCCCCACTAGGCTTCGCGAAGTACACAAAGAAAAATCAACAGACCATCGGCTGAAGCCCACTAGAATGATTTGTGGTTCGCCTTCCTCTAGGATGCAACCCTAGGCGTTGTTGAACACTCATCTATTCAGCAGTAGTATGCGAACAACACGGAGTTTTCCTCACGTCGCACCACACCTGCATTGACAATGCGCATGAAGAACAGTGCCACACTGGATTTTCCGTGACTGTCATTCAGAAAGTCTGACGCCCACTAGAAGAGTACTCGACCGACTCGGGGAACTTGCACTCTTATTCTAGCACCCGCGCATTAATCGCTGAGATCACACCAGAACTCAGCTAATGCACATAACCAGCGGCACATAAAAACGAGCTCAGGTGAGCCAAGTCAGCATACTTCAAAAGTGGGAAACGCAACAAACGACATTCGACTGGTTACAAGTCAGCATTAATCGGACCAATATCAATTTAAAATTCTCCACGAGTCCAGTAGAACGAGGAAAATGATGCGAAATAGCACAGAAGCAGCAAAAAACTTGATAACCGCGGTCACAAACAAATTACGCTTAACAATACAAACTACAACGTCTGTCGCACCGCAATCCTATATAAGCTTCAGTTTCAGGAGCCCATCAATAACAGACAAAAGAATGACAGTACATTCATTATAATTGCATATAAAATAAGCAAACAAAACTTACAAAACGACAGAAGTAACGTGGACAAGAGTCAGCGCATTCATGCATGGGGTCGGCACAATGTTTATTTTGCATCCTGAACTCCGGGGGGCACAATGACGACTGGGATATGTGCATGATGCAAAACGTAGTCGCTGACACTTCCCAGAAAAGTACGTCGTACAACTCCAATGCCCCGATTACCCATTACCACCACATCCGCTTTATGCTCGGAGATTGCTTTGATCAATGCAGGACCCGGTTTGCTGTCCACGTGTAAAAAGGCTTGAGAATGCACATCCGCGGCTTTTGCTTTTTGCATACAATGTTGGCACAATTTCTTCCCGGCTTGAATGCTTTCCTCCATCACTCGAGCCATATCAGGAAGTGGAGGGGATTCCATGGCCATACCGATTGCCGGAGTGGTGTAAACAGGCTCGATAACACTGATGAATTTGACGATGTCGTTGTCCATCTTCATGTTTTCTACATACCACCTGAATGCCCGATCCGAATGCGGACTACCATCCGCAGGGAACAGGACCACACGCCCTCTTGGTGTATCCGGAACAGCCGGCACATTGTCACCATCCCCCTCGACAGCAGCATTCTCGGCCATTGCGCAGTGTCACGCATTGGTAGCTTCAGTACTGCTATATATCTGCAGTAGACCTTGCCGCTAGCTTATTGGTCAAAAAGTGCGCTGATCTGATTGGTTAAAATGGTGACAATGGCCGTGTCAACAACCAACCAGTCTCAAGGATCTGCTCACGTGACCTTCAAAGCAAGAGTTGCGTTATGAAATATGCAATGCGGCGGCGCTTTTTACCTCTGATTGGCCTTAGCCCGGGCGGCCTGTGCCGGTAAACCGGAGTGAGTGGTCTGATACGGTTACAGTCACACTGGTGGGAGTTATTTGAGATTATCCAATGCTGCATTGTAAGTAGATTACTGTGACCTTGTCGCTAAACCCGTACCTTGATATTACGAATGCATCCGGACCTAACAAACAGCGCAGCAGCAGCTGAGATTATGAACCGAACAATTGTAGACGATATCACACTTTCGGTCGTTCCGCTTTCCCCTACGTCCTGGTTTCATCGCGTCTCACGATGCTACAGATTTGGTACTAGATCCGTCTTCACTGCACGATGCGGCATTTTGGTGTTCATAGATATATCAATACGCAATGTCAGACGTAGTGCGAATAACCGTGAAGGTGGACGAATGTTTATTAAATTTGCGTCATGTCATTCTAGTATGTGGCAACCCGAATTCTCATTTGCTTGACCGCTGTATAATACTTAAAACAGTTCAGCTAATTATTGCCTCTCTTCGCACCCTAAGAAAATTGACATGATAATTTGTTCGCACGTTCTGTCCTTCACCTCAAAGCATCGAGTCGTACATTCCGCGAATTAACCCTATTATCGGCAATCGGTTCTCAAACTTCTAAGATAATCTCAGTGTCAGTGTCTTTTCTAGCCTAACACGAGACCAGTTGTATGAACATTCGTTGTCACGTAGCGCGTGTAGCGACCCCATTCGTTATTATCAATTATGTTAGAGCTACGAGTGTCATTTGTACTCTTTCTGTCTTCTACTTTTGTATGTACTTAAACTTTTGTTTGAACGAGTAGAGATACCGACAAGTTCCCCGCGCACTCGAACGTACGATCCCGCTCCGTTACCGTTTCGTATTTGTATCCGTTTATCCTCGCGTTGACTTCGCAAGTCAACA
>JTDE01001395.1:53612-148620 GCA_014338405.1 Paragonimus skrjabini miyazakii | reverse complement strand
AGGTTAGCTAGAAAGGCTAGAGACCGGCCGTCGACGAGCAAATCAACCGGAAGTGTGTGACACACGTGTACGTTCGGGTTCGCGCCGTAGTCACATGGCATGCAGACAAACAATCGGACAACATGCATCATGCGAACTTTCTTAATAGCCTAGGTACAATATGCAACTATGAGTTTTGGAACTATTTTATACATCATACCGCAGGCGGGCAAGTGAAATCTCCAGGTCGCTACACTATCTTCCAAGTCCAAGAAACGTCGGAAAAGGCGATCGTATGGAATGGAATTTATAGGGCACTGTTTAATAAAATTATGACAAAGGTACTGTCTCACCTTGAGTGTGAATCGACCGGGTACACACACTATCCAACAAAGGAATTCAAAATGCGGTAACTAGGCACGTGTTCACAAACAGCCGCCAGTCATCGGGAAATGACCTCATTGAAACGATCGGGTATAGATGAAAATGAGAGCTTGTCAAAAACATCAGGGGGGACGTTTTAACAGATAGACAATGATAGTTGTAATGAGGAAGAAATTAAACATTTTGTGTGCAGTTATGATACAAAATTCGTCATGGTTGTTTACTGCACACAGCAAATAAATAAAGGCAGATTAAGGACAGGCTTTCTACAATCAAATCAAACATACTTCTACGGGTTCATCCTTCCGCATCATACCAGAAAAAGGACAACAAACATACCAGACGAACTTCAACAAATCCAAAAACACTATCGTCCGGCACAGGGGCACTGTTAATCCTGGACGTCCAGTGGTTCTTCATGCTGCAGGCAGTCGGTTTGCAACTTCTGTCGATAGGCTGGATTTAGAATTGTCTCGTCTGCAAAGAAAAGAGTCTCTATAAATTTTGAGCCCACTTAACGAATAATTCGGAACCAAAAAGACGGTCGTAAAGGTAATCTTCTAATTCACAAGATGCTAAGGTACGCAAAAAATATTAAAAAACTAAAAGAAATCAAATAACAGCGAGTCTTGAAATTGAATCCATCTAACTTGAAAGTTCCTAGACCAAACATTCAAGTGTACACAGTTAAAAACAACAGCCAAGTAGTGGTGGAGTGATAAAGCTCCAAAGATACCAAGGCACACGTGAACAAAGTTCCAGCAGTGGAGAGTACGGATAAAAAACTGCGTGAAAGCAGGTATCGTGATGCTAGTTCCCAGATTCGTACACCCAAGGTTTCCCCAACCTTATATTAACGCGGATTTGAAGTCACAATGAGAAGACGGTGGATCTGCAAACAAACTTTATTTGTTTATTTACTCACCGTACACAAGCGGACTTCAACGCAACGAATAAGGGCACTAGGGAATTGGACGTGAGAGTACCTTAAGCGCAACCTCACGGCAGCCGCCGGAGAGGAAGAATCTCGACGGAAATTCCAGTTAACCTTCAGAATTCAAACAGCCTTCAGCCTGGTTGAGCGGCGCTCCCAATGGTAGTAGCCAAAACATTGTTGTCCCAATGAATGTAGCCCACAGTGGGAGAGATGGTGCGGATTCATTTTACAGCCACCAGTAAAACTGCGATACCTAAGCCAAAACAATAACTTTGATGCTGGTGGTTTGTAGTAAATTTATATTCACAAGGTAATGTGAACCAGGACGGTGGTACTGGCAAGGCAACCCTCACGTCGCAGGAAGTTTAGGATTTTGGGGACGAAGAAGATGATCTCACTGCACAGGTTTTAACAAGTTAATTATAGCAGGCTTTAGTAATATATCGAGATTAACTGTCGTTGAAGGAAGGATTTATTGAGCGCTCAATTCATTCGTTCGCGTTTTGACGATAGGGAAACTGTTATACATGTATTCTAAACATCCACTGATGTTCACTCCTTCGTTGTCCATTCCGGATGACTCGTGTACGTACACCACATGAACGATCACAGAACGATGACATTATCCCCATTGAATGATTTGTTTGAATGATCATAAAAATCTTTTGGTGACGTCATTCGCGTCTTTGAACTTGAAGTTTTGCAGATCGCCACTACGTCTCTGCACCACTAATACACTTATTGAGATATTTCGTTCATGTCTTTTCTCATGTTGTGGGTTGTGTCGGAGTTGTCCGTGATCGTTGTTCAGTGCATAGATTGCTCCTTATCATTGACATCACAGTGTGAGTTTTACAAGGAAGGTTCGCAATCACTACCAAGAAGATTTCAAATGAAAGAAGAGGGATCAACATGAAGGGAATAAATAAAGACATGGAAAGTGGTAACTGACTTTCTATCAAACACACGACGGTCGTCAAACGCTCAACGCAGGCAGCCACTTTAACAAGCCCTGAAGTTTGTTGTCAGGTAATGGTGTGCATTCAAAATCCTTTGCTCATGTACAAAAATAAGTCTACATGAATCATTTGCAAGAGAAATATGGTGGGCTGTTCAAAAACATTAATATTTTAGTGCGGACGAGCATTAACACAACCGTTTCCAGTAATACGTAGTAAATACCGGACGTGAAATGGAAATACGGGTAATTGAGAGAGACCTGTAGTGGACAAGTGGATATGCGTTCGACCCTCACCCAGTAACAATTCAAGCGCCTTTCCTGAAGAGCAATCGAAACATATTCCCTACAAGCATCAAACTAAAAAACGAAGTAAGTTCTGAAAACAAACCGTATATTTGCGGTAATGTGTAAAAGTATGACAAGTAGCTGGTTCTAGCCTAATCTGGGACAAACGTCAGCAATCAAGAGAAGAAAGAAATTAAGGGCGAGATAGGCTACAACCCACTTGGCGGCACTCAACAATGCGCCAGGTGAAAAGTTCACGGAACCTTCAAATGCGCTGAACAACGCTCTACAGGTTCGGGTTAAACGATCTTGAAGGATGGAATAGTAGATGAGTCGTTAGGTAAAGGGCAATCATTCGCTGTGTGCAGCTGGTTGCACGACCGAAAAAAGTGGCACTGAGTTCATATCAGGCCTCCTATAAAAGGCGTACATAGAATCATGCGTACTTAACAGACAAGCGGGAAAACACGGTTGCAGCTGAGATCGTTAGAGCAGCCACACGATCGCTGGTTACTACAGACCCAACGTATATATAGTATGTACCGGCACTAAACGACTCCGATGCTTGGTAGTAACTAGGGAAATTCAGGATCCGACCATCGAGCGCGCAAAGAAACCAAAAATATGCGTTACGTCATTGGTGCGCCTGGACCGATAAGCAAGCAAACCAACAAACGTGATGACATGCCGCAAGCACACGACGGACAATGATCTTCACGATTCTATGTACAGAGAGAACTGAGGCTTTGGGAAGTAATTTTAAAATCGTACAACACGCAGACCAAGGTTATCTACAAGCCACTACAATATCAGCCGATTGAACACAAAATTTCCAGTGAATAAAAGAAAACAAAATAATTGCTGAAAAGTATACTAATCTATGCACTTACTGTGGGTTGATTTGTTGGCCATCCAACGGTGAAGGCAGTACCTAACGTATTGTGAAAGGGTAACAAACCACTTTAAACAATACACGTCAGTTGACAATGTATGCGACTGTTCACGTTAGGTAACCAAAGGTTAAGAGTTGCTGCACACCATTTGGACAAGACAAAGTTGACCATATATTGTCACTTCGCACTTCAACAACAGCAGGTCAGTAGAGAATTTATAATACCAAATGACCTGCGAATAACCCGTCAGACGCATTGAAGAAAACACTATTCTTCGAGACAATCTGTCGATTCACCCTACTAAAAGTTGTCAGGATGAGTGTTTAGGCCTCGCCAAAGTATTACCATCGTACATCAATAGGACATCTACAGTTACCACTGATTTATTATATTGCAGTTATCCTCATAGTACAAATCCAAGTTGAAGTGAGAAATGGATAACTGGTGATTTTGTGCAAACGGATAAAATTTGGTCACGGAAGTCATATGTAATCAACTCAGCCGTACCAAAGCATTAGCGGCGAATCTGAAGAGGATGGGAGGCAACTCAAACAGCGCTATGTACAGTAACTTACGCTTAGTGAAACTATCTCAAAGTTGGCGTGTTTCCAGTTTAATGATTTGTTCGACTCAAATGATGCAAAGTTTGTTAACCGATGTGGTTTCTTAAAGCACGAGTACAATAGTGACAGTATTGAACAAGATTATGACAGAAGCGGACCTCACTTAAGATGCCGTGAAAGCGGAAGACGTTAGAAAATAAGGTGTATGGTTAAGCGAAACGAAGACGACCGATTGAGAATAACGCAACGAGTAAAGAAGGAGTATAATGTCGACCTGCGGGGTCAACGCGAAGACGAACGAATACAAGACGAAACAGTAACAGAGCGGAACGACAACGGAGCACACAGCGGGGTCGTACGTTCGAATGCGCGGAGTACATGTCGGCGTATATAGCCGTTGAAACAAATGTTTAAGCACATACAAAAGTTGGAAACAAAAGAGTACAAATGATAGTCTTATCTCTAAGATAACAATAAACAAATAGGGTGGCTAGGAAGGCAAGTAACTTTTCAGTAAATGTAGCGTACAACCAGAAGATGAAGTGAAGATGTATTTGGCGTCTTAATGTATAACGCGTGCCAATAGTAAAATTAGAAATACTGTAGAGGTATGAAAATGGAACGAAGTTGCTTTTGTGCGGAATCAGCTAACCATCCGTCCAATGAAGTTCCCGATGCACAATGCAGAAGACATGATCTGATATGTCGATGGATGAATCCTCGAAGGATCAGTCCTTGTGCACCTAACTAACTCACGGCGTGTCTCAAGTGAGCGTTAGTTAATCTGATTTCAGAATAGCTGGGAATCTCAACTACACCTCAGCTTAAATAAGGTTGGATTGCTCTGGGATAACGAACTTACAAGAAGGACGAAATGGAAGACATTCAAGTAAGTTTGGACTCACTGTGAGCACAAATTTGTAATCAACAAGCAACCAGCGGAACTCCACAAGCAATACTCAAGAGTACAACTAACAAGAAAATACCGCCTCCAAAATATGCACTGAACGCCGAACGCTCATAGTCGGAATGGGTTTTAGTGACTACGATTAGTCTCCAGGTAAGTGAAGTGGATATCGGTTTCAAGCTCTTGAGGCACAGCAGACAAGTATCAAAGGCGTATGGGCACCACTTGTGTGACAACACGAAAACTATAAATGAAAAATTTGCCTGTGTGGATCGTGTACACGTCGCTTTAGCGGATTGTTCAACTTCTCGCCGCTGACCTCAAAATAGTGAGAATGTTAACACACTTTGTATCGAGCTTACGTATATATTGTTAATAGTATGGAAAAAGATGTAGTATTTCAAAACTGGGATAGGTGATTCTGAATAAATTTCAAAAGGCTACAGCATATTCTACCGCAGGGTTTATTTTTACGGGTGATGAGCATTTTATTATTAGTTCCGTCTAATAATGCTTCACCTTTTTAACGGTGTACTTGATGGTGCACAAAGACTGACGTGAATGCTAAACTTCCACGGCGCGTTCGGTGACGGTTTTTCGCAGAACAATTTCGTTGTTTAACTCTATTGTTCAGTTTGCACACAGTTTTCGTACTACAGGTCGAAGGTATATTTTATCATCAATGTTTGTAGGGCAGCTGGTCCGTATGTAGGTTCTTTTCATTTTATACTTGGGCACTCAGATTCGGAAGACTAAAAAAGCCGTTTGTCTCATCTTCTGACAAAAGTATTTACCCACATTTGTGTCGGTCTGAGAAGAACAAATTCCCGCTGCTTCATTGAGTTAGGTCGGCAGCTTTGAGGTATCGATTGCACAGCAGCCGCATTTCACAACTCCGTAGAAGAAGTCAAATTTTCAACTTTGAATGTTAACTATATCTTCACAAACCGTGCATCTGTTCAGTCAAATTGCAGCCCTCAGATTAATTAATTCATCTATCCATTTACGAAACTCAATCTTTTAAACACGACATAAGCTGTGAGTTAACGCATAGCCCATAGCGGATGTGAAACATGCTGTTATAGCCGGGCAGACTAGGATCTTGACATGTATTTAGAAGCCTGAAATTGTGAAAACGGCCAACCTAACCACACAAGTTAAATTTCAGAATCAGTTTTCGTCAGCTTCCGTTATATCATGGAAACCAATGTATTCTGTCTATTGTAGATTTATGCCGTATGTGAAATAAGCCACACGGTACTTCACCAGATATAGTTTTATGATTTCTCCTACATGAAAATCTGGCAGATTAAGTACTCATTTGAATTTTTGTGTAGGCGTTTTTGTAGTCAAGCCTCCATAATACAGTCACTGAGCCGATCACGTGACTGTGCACATAAAACTGTGAAACACGTTGATCAAGTTCACTGTTTACACTATCCGGCAAGCGATTGTATGAAACGCTGATACTGGGCGGCCTACCATAATTACGTCATCCACCCACATTCATTGGAGAATTTCTGCTTTTATAAATGCAACCTATACATACCACAAACGGATCGTTTAAATGACTATATACTCTACAGTAGCATTTGATGAGTAACGCTCATTACTAGACATATGCACTCAGTTATCCTGTTCACTTGTGCTTTGTAGGTGGATCCAATAGGCAAACAGTACGTTAGGTGGACTATGCCAACTCAGGAAGTTATCCACAGACTCGGTAACAAGTGACGTAAATAATGGAAAATTTCTTCAAAAATAATATTGGTTAACAAAAGTATTATTGAAATCGGTTGAAACGTGATTTCAGTCGACGGCAGATTTATGAATGGGTTCGCAATAAACTGGACAGGTACGATGTCAAAATAAAGGTTAGAACCACCCCTCTAAAACGCCTGTATATGACTAATGTTAATACCAACATTTCTATTAGATAGTAAGTTGAATATATTCAGTTGGTAAACGTCCGAATCCCTGGTTGCTACTCACTATATCTTTGTCAATGAATAGCCGTGATACATCATTTGAATCTACTGAGGTTGGATATGCAATTTGTAAGAGAGTGCTGAAGGATAAAAACGCATAAATTTACACTTTAAGTGCAACTGAATGGATACTACGTTATCCCACAGGCTTTCATCCAGTCTCTTTCGAAAAATTACACTAGGTTCGAGTTCTGTTCCTCTTAGAATTCATCAGTATTGTGTATCCATGCCATGGCCGGAACCAAAATTTCGGTCAAGCTTTCATGAGGCAACCGGATTGACCATTGATCCACTGACCTCTCATTATGCACGGCTGAACTGTCGTGCCTTAGCGGTGAATGTTGTAGTGCCGCAGACCAGGTTACATACAGTAGGTATCAGAACTAGAAACCAGGTATCAAAATCCAGAATCCAAACCAAAGAGCCCATCCTAACCAGCAGTGATGGTTTGGGCGTGTATGACACATCCGTCTATTTGTTTTTCTACTCCCGACCAACGGACAGGTCGGCTAACCGCGTCGGGTAAGCGAACAGGCAGCCAGATTAGCTGACTGTAGGTCTGGAGTGTGTGTGAGAGTTTACGCACAATTCGAGTCAAGTCGTTCGGCTCAAACGCCCCAGTGTTTTGACCAAAACGGTCCACGATCGATAGTACTTGGTTGCACACAACGTTTGACAAACAATGATGGGCTGGGAACTAGCATGCCACGTTGAGCGCAAATGGGCGCGATCGGTTACTATAAAATTATTCCGAAGGCTGATAAAAAGGTTTGTTAAAACGGGAATTGTTCATGACCTGCGAAGAAATATTCGACCGCGTAATGTAACAGGTACCTCTTGTGCTAGGAAGGTTCTGCGATATACGAAAAACAGCCAAAACTCCCTTGTTCGTGAGATATAAAATCATAAGTCTGCCAGGAACCTAAGGTAAACGAGTGCTCTCCTTGTACTTATTGTAGAAAAACGATAAACCGTCTGCTGTATCACTTCATAAATTTGGGTCACCACATCACTGATTGTGGTGATCAGATCGGTCACGTTTATTCGGTCAGTGTACACAAGGGTGAGGCTAACCTTAGTGAACACTGTGCCAAGCACAGTGGAAATTTGTACAGCGAAAGCTCGCTTGCATGTACACGCATGCGACCGCTCGTCGGAGGTGGGCATCTTAATGTCCTGTTTACGATGTACCATTTGGTTCAAGTAAAACCAACACCACCATCACGAATTGAAGTCACTATTTTTGTTGTTTCTTTTATGTTCAATGAGCTCTGGAAGTGTGCATTTTTTCTAACGTATAGCGGCAACACACCGGCGTGCAGTCCATAAAAAAGGTCTGTGATCAAGCTGCGATTATCTAACTGTTGGTCGATAGACGTTCGGTCGGATAGCAATAAAAAGACACATTTTGACAGTGAGATAACATACGAAACTACACTCTCGAACCATGTTCGTCATTAATTTTGGCTAATTCAAATCATGTTTTAAGGTCTGTCTTTTATATGGCGAAAAACCTGAAGTATATCAGTAAGATGGAAAGTTGGTTTTACCATAGAGTCGGAATCATAAGTTTTACAATCAACAAGAAAAACACACCAACAAATCAATCTGAATTATTGATGATGTGAAAGAAAATGATGTGACACTACTGCATCCAGGGTTCAGTCTTACATGAGCGTTTCAAAGGTTATAATTTTGACGTCCATTTACAGGCGTAAATTTCGACTTTTAGACCAGCCTTTGGATCCATTTCTTTAATTGCACCGCGTAATCGCAGATGAAACTTCAATGATTTCATCTACGATACACGCTTCGGCCATAGATAAGCATTTGGTGAGCAGACTATGTACACCAGTTAATTAATTGCTCAATGTGGAATCCATGGTGACAGATATTATATAAATTTGCCCAAAGGCTTCTTGAAGCATTTTACTTCAATGAAAGCTTTTTCATGTATTGTTCATGAATGAACACAAAAAGTGCTGCTATCTCAGGGTCAACTAATTATAAACGTTTATCAATGTGCACATGTTTAAACTTTTAACTCTCTCACCCACAATCTCATGATATGTACACAAGATGCTCACTTGCTCAGGTGCATTTGTCTAACTATTCAGTATATGACGTGTTCTGTTAACCGTTTTTACCTTCATCTAATTAGTCATTATCCCCACACCCATGCTTCAACGATGCACCTTAATTAAAACAAAACGTTAGAGCTTTCTCTCTTGACTTCTTTCTGTGTTAACGTAATATGTACACTGTTTCATGTGCACTCAAAATACCACAAGAAAGAACGCTTACAATATACACTTCCAAATCAATATGGTACTTGAGATACTATACGCCAACTTGTGCCATTTCATGGGCGAAAACGATTCTGATACTATGATTTTTATTACGCACTTGCACAATATCAGTTTAAACAACATTTCTGTCTAACATAAAACAGAAAAATGTTTGCGTCATGGTAACATGGATTTTAGACGGCTGAGTAATCAGAAATATCTACATCATTTATAGATCTAACCCTGTACTGACTTTGTTAAAGTAGATCCACCGACAATTATGCAGATCTCCAACGTCCCATTATAGACTGAACTTATCAATTCGCGGCTTAAGAGAACACAAGCACCGGAACAATCTACGGATATAAGTTCGTAATTCATCTATAGTTTAGGGTTCGCGCTAGCAAACTTTCATCTGAATTCAACTGATCTAACACCAACAAAACTATTTAATGATTAGACGAAAGTGATTTCGGTACACGACGTTAAATGGTGGATTCTAAATAGCCAAAAAGAAATATGTCAAGGAACATTATAAGCCAAAGTTCACAAGGGCTATGGAAAATAATTAACTATTACCACAATCTGAGTTCAAACACAATACTCGGAAAAAACTACGTAACATAGTAAACAAGTATACTGGGTAGTGTTATGTCCTTCAATAACACAGAGTTAAGAAAAGTGAATTCGACAAACTTGCTATCTTTCCTGAATAAAAACCACAGCAACCAACTATACAATAACCCGCATATGATATGTATTTGGCACTTTATAGTCACCATGTGTTGCTTGTGTGTTCGTTCCGGCCTAAAAATCAATGCTCGTTTCAGCAATCTGATGCAAATTGCTCTAGAGCAAGTGAACTGTGATGGAGTAACTCAAACCTAATGCAACAGTAACAACAAACAAAGTCTATTTTGACAAATTGGCATGGAAAATGGTGTAACCTATGTGATCAAGTACACCGCGTGATTAAAGTGCTCATTTTTACTCACTGCACATACCGCAGTTCCCATTTTAGTTACAGCGAGCATAATACAAACGATACATTCTCATAAATATTTTACAACAGCAAGTTGTCGACTCATTGTGAATGGTGACGGAATTTGTACTAGTCTCAAAGGAATTAACGTGACCTCCATTTGGAACCAGGCAGATAACAAAAATCGTTGAAAATGTTGAACGGCCTTTGGATTAATGAACAGTACCAGTTGAAACCCAAACGAAAGAGGGAAGATCGCTTTGGTACTGATATAACTGTACCGCCACTTCCGCTCACTGTTGCTACACTGGATTATGGTAACCTAAGAAACATCTGACACCTCGCTGTAGGTAAACATAACGTTCGAAGAAATTCAGTCCTCTAGAAGTGTACAGCCTTAGGCGCCCATATATTTCTATGATAGTAGAGGTGTCTTCAGTAATCGCAAATGACTTTCAATTCAGCGGTAACGGTTGAAAAACCGTCTTGGTAGACAAAAAAACTGAACACGCAGTTTATCGATTATGTGTGTTTGTTAGACTACAAGAAAGAGATTATGAATCAATAGTTCAAAAAGAGCAACCGCGTAATCGATGGAACTTGGAACATATCTGATAAGTTATCTTAGCAAACTCAGCAGTACATCGAGTTTTTATAATAAGAAAAATGAGATAAATAAAATCATCTAGTAAAATATAGAAAATAACTGCGATCTCCCAAAGCAGCATTTTTTACTTTTCTAACAAAACCGTCTATGGGGATATGACAGCTACGATCAGCTGGAGGTGATGTTCAACTTGAAATCAACCAAATCCCCGATTACTCATCAGAAAACCGTGGGTATAAAATCGTCCATACAACGGACCAAATCGAGTGTTATGAATGGAGTTATCTCACTGTGCGTGTAAAATAACGAGATATTGCTAAACATCACTTCATTCTTAGTTTATAGTACCGAAGTTCCTGACCTATTAGAATTAGCGGGAGTACACACAGACCAGTAGGGGGAAATGCCACAGAAGGTTCAAGCGGAGTGTTAACTGTAATCAGCTTAATGTCTTCAATACCGACCGCAGTTTGTAAATATTCTTCTTCAGCATCAAGGCTGATACAAAATACTGCCTTGCACAGTTCTAGTGTTACATCTTTTTGACGAGTATCGGTTAAGAATAAGCCCACAGTTTCCAAAGATTCGTGAGGTTTTGTCACGATGCTTGGATGAAGTTACTTTAAGCGTCACCTAGTAGATTGGAGTGGTGTCAATCTAGCACCGTCAGGTAACTGCTGTGGAGCTTTTTTACAGGTTCAAGTAAGTCTAGTGGGACAGTAAGTCTTTTCATGAAAGTTTATATATGGTTGATAGACAGGCCTACCGGCTTGACTGACGTATTCGCTAATGCTTGAGAACAACGAACATGCAAGTGAGACAGTTTAAACTTAACGAATAAAACGGGATATTTGTGCCTTTTGAAAATCTAAATTCAATAGTTACAATTAAACTGATATTCAGAAATGAATAAACACGACCGTCAGGTTGGGCACCAGAGAGCGAGAGTTCATAAAAGGCTTGAGTGGATAGTGAATTAACCGTAATATTACTCATGAAATGTACGCCTGTCTTTCAATCCAAAGCCGGACTGAAGACGCCCAAATCACTTAATCAAACTGTGAGATTCCTTATAGTAAGCAACCACGGTGAAATAGCTGTTCAACACATCTACTGAAAGAACACATCTGGGTAATGTGGAGTACTATCAAAAGTGTTATTGGAAAACAAGAAGGAAACACTTGAAATCACAAAGAATACCATATTGTGCTAAGTATTACTGTAATAAACAAGCTCTCGCACTTGGGCGCAATAATTCGGTGCAGTTGAAAAATTTAACATGACGTCAAGCACCAAAACTGTGCCAATGCAGGGTGACTTAGTTAACTCCCTTCTCAACATCATTACCTTCGCTAGATGGACCTTGTAATGAGTATAGAAGACGTTTCTGGTTGTTATCTTCTTTCTAGAGCCACCTTAAAAACCTGATTTTATTTACAAGTGAGTTCATTCAGATTGAAAAGTACAATGCGGTAGCAATAATAATTTTCCAGTAAATGAGAAATAATAATTTTAGCGACCGGGCAATCACGAAGCTAACAGTTATTGCTCGATAGCAGCTCACTTAATTGTCTAGTTCAGTAGTTTTAGGAGGTAATCACGTGTGACCGGAACTTGCTTTTATGTCAGCGTGAACAATTCTGTTCCATCTGCTGTCATAGAAGTGTGTGGTTATATATACTTGAATACAATATTTTTCAAACCACCAAATTAACGCGGGTCTTTAAATATTGAGCTCATCAAAGTGCACCTTTCCCAACTTTCATCTTGTAAGAAGAAATAGGTCATTTTTCTTTTTTCTGTCTCAAAGTGACACCAGTTTTTAACACGGTTAAAGTATTTTTTAATTTCCCACGAACTTACATGAACGTTAGAACCTTGAGTTACGGCTAACACTGACGCCGTTCCTTACGCAGAAAGTCGCATCCACATAATAATAGAATTCAAAACCGGTCTACCTGAAGTTTAGCCACGGCCAGAGACTTTTGACATTGGGCACAAGTGTTCCTCCAGAAACAGTCACAGGAAGTTGAGGCGGGTACGTCACATACCACCAATTGGACCTACTCAGATCGATTCGTCACCGCGGAAAATGTCTTACCGCACATAACCTGTAGATTAGCTTACCCTTCATAATTTATGTTCTAATGTTTAAACGTAATGAAGTTAAAGACCAAAATGCTCCAGATATTTGTCATTCTTTAGTCTTTCTTCAAAACTGACGAGTCTCCGGATTTAATAGGTGAATAGAAAACGGGAAGAAGATTTTGATATTAGAGTTGCATTACAAATTTATTGGTATATGTGAGTTCTGGTGCACCCAATAACATTGAGTTTGCTTGGTCTCCCAGCCAGATACATAACACGGTAACAAGTGGACATAACACGTAATGAGGAAGAAGTAAACTGCATCATAGGCTTTAAACAAGCCATAATCACAAATACGCTGTTAGACAAAATGAAATCGCATAAACTACGAAAGCCTTGGCAATGTGATCAATTTCTCGCCAGCTTTATTGCAGAAAGTTTATGAAATAAACACAAAAACGGTACGTTGTCTCCATGTAAAGGAGATATTCGCAAAGCACATTTGCAAACTGTTTTTTGTCTAACCATCACATTACCAGATCAAGAAACCTGTATGCTAGGTCAGTATAAACACAAATGTCTTATCTCATCATTGTCCACAAGGCGATAACGCTTATGTTCAGCAAGCAACCAGAATGCCAAGAAAATAAATGCAATCAAACGATAATCTTTAATCGATCGGAAGTTGTCTCAAGTGTGTATGCAATGAAAGTATGCACCGGGGTTAGAAAAACATACGAATTAATCAATGCACGTAAACGTTAGCACACCGTACACCACTGCATTAACTGTTTACATTTGTTTAAGTTAGTTGGGAATTCTGTCTGCAAGCACTGTGTGCACTGAACACACAAGTTAATAGAACAACAATGGTGGCAGGACTATTTTTCAGCATGTCCACGGTCACACTTGGTGGCGAGTGAGTTAAGCGTTATTTTGTCTCAATCATATTCCTACAAACGAAATAAACGTGATCGATAACCTAAAAATCATATCATCACTTGACGTGAGTGCACACAAATCAGCATCGTTTATCAACGCACTGAAATTTAAATAGTATATTCCCCAAAATGTAGGTCCTAAGGCCTATAATCAGGTGCCCCTCGCAACCATACGGACACAGCTCAACAAATGTATGCTCACACCAAAACTTTTGATGCAGAACAGGTACCAATTGAGACAGACTGAACCTATGTTTGTTCATTAAGTCATATGGCACAACTGCCTTATATTATCTGTGAGTGAACTGACAATTCACAAATGGACGACTTTGGTGAATTGTCGACACAAGTGTAAAGACGGCGGATAATCTGATCAAACAACAGTCATCTATTAATAAGTTGATATTGCAAAGTTACTTCTGAGCATATGAACAAATCTAGATAAGTTACTCAAGATGTCAATGTCACATGTCAGAATCAAATTAAAAGACTTATCTGTCACAAGTCACCTAGCAAGTATTTGATAGAATTACCAACTGGAAAAAATTGCTAACAAAATTCTTCTGTCGCTGCCCATTGGCTGATGAACTACTCAGAGATGGTAGACATCTCATACTCATCTGTAGCCAATGGTGGAGGAAGATATGATCTAAAAAGCTATTGATCGGTAACGTTGTTTTCAATGATCTCTAGAGTACTGGCGGAGTTACTTGGTTCCTGGGCTAAAAAACGGGATGGCACGAGGATTTTTGTTTTGAAAAAAAGACTTAAGATATGTATGTTTCAAGGCCAAATTGAACGTAAACACTTACTAACACCTAACAGTAATAGCGAGATGTTTTTCTTTTGCCGCCGGTAAAAACTCTGTGTATAGTACAGGAAGGTTACGGAGCTACTTGAAAAACCTCAACTAAGGGATGATAGTAAACGATGCAAGGTAATCAGTGTTCCCATCAACATTATGCTGACTACACCATCGATCACACTAGGCCAATCCTTACAGTGTACCGCCAAAATTTAGGAATCCTAATAAAATTCAATTCAAGTTTATTTGAAAATTTTGCAGTCTGCCCTAGAAGAACAAATTATATTGTACATCTCAGAATAAACTTATGAAGTTTTCATCATGGAATCTCCTATTTTATCTGCTTTATTAATCTACCAACACTTTGAAACATACACATAGGTCTGTTTTGTTTTTTGGTACAGGATTATTTGAAACTGATCACATCCGGGTCATTCAAATTAGTGTGTAGCTAACTAAAGTCCATAAAATTAGAATGACTATAGGAACTAACTTAATTCTCAGTGCGTTGCAAACGTCTTAGAGCAGATCCAATTTTCAACCACAAAATACACCACGCTGACGGTCACCTGATGAAATCCATTAGGTAAATGCCTGGATGGTCGTTCGTAGAAACTAGATTACAAAATGGACAAATTATCTTGTAGACTGATTTGTTTAACTGTTGGTGTGTGTTCATGCTGGCGTTCACTGTCAAACTCCGAAGTCCCGGCTGAATCACTTGAGTTTCGAGCTTCTACTCGGTTGTAATATAGGAGAGAGACAGCTTGAAAAAAGTTTTTTACCATCTTTCTAGCTCAGTTTTACAGATGCTTAATTAAGCACATTTGACCGAATGTCGTTTCAGTGTTTTACAATTTCGATTCTAACAGTACTGTAAGCCAGCAACGTACTCAGGTTTTTTTAATAACTTTCACTGAAGGTATTTTTACATCTATGAACCGTCCAACCTAATTATTCACTGGACAACACATCGACAAGACCGTCTTCCCTCAAACTCGACATAGAAAACTATGAGCTGTCCAAATTTCAGCGGTTAACTGTGAATTAGTAACATTCTATTGACGGCATAGACAAGTTTTGATTCTTTTTGTATCAAGCCAATCTTGAATACCTGTCAAATACAATACTTCCTCCATGCGACATTTATTCATCTAACAGCGAAGCTACTGTTACCAAGAGTCACAATTCAATCCGTTACTTGCTAGACTAGTGACGATCACTGCAATCTAATGCTGCGTTGCCCTTAAACATTTTTACGAAGACTGTTTTCCGTAGACGTTAAACAGCAGATATTAGATGACTTACAATGCGTAAGGCTACCGTAAAAATGATTTGTAATACGTAGGTTAGGCTTCACCCACGTAGCAATCACGACAGTGACATGTCCTCCCTGGACTGATAAAAACGACAGTGCATTTTAACAAGTGAACAACAAGACAATGGTATTTTTCAATTCTATCGACCAACCTAAATGCGCGTTGAGCAGTTACCATATGTTACAGTGTTACTTGGGACGAAATTCAAAACCTAATTTGTGATATGGAACAAGAAAAAATGTAGAGAAAAACGTCGACACATTATATATAATTTAAATTAAACCTGCTTGAGACACATTCACACATAGTGGATCATAGTACACAGTTTGCTTCATATTTACTATACTGGACACGCCTGAGTGCCGTAACTGGATATTGATCCACCGTCTAGCCCAGGTGATATCGGATGAGAGCACAGCCTGCCGAAAGCGAATCCTCATCCAATAACGCATTCATTCTATTGCTGAGATCGATTTGTTTGTGTTGGCATGCACCTGAATATCACAGACTCGTCAATCCATCGATTGTGTTTGGATTGAATCGATTGCACGGAATTAGCATATTTATGCATTCCGGGTCAAAATTGCGATAACTTTGGACGTTAGTTGCAAAACAAGTTAAATAGCAATGTAAAGAGATTGCTACGGCATGGATTGATTAAGACAACATTTGATTATCGACAGGCGATCACACATAGCAGAAAAGCAGACAGGTTTACCCATTTGAACGACTATTGAAAATACAAGACTTCATGATCGAGAACTTCATCGTGTACACGGTTGTATGAATCTCGCAGTGGAAAAACACTGACCATTTCGGTGTATGTGATAATTACACACATCTCTGTGCACGAACCACTTACAAAAAACAGCATATTTTTGGTTGTGTTTGTTTTTACATTTTTAATTTCGACATAAATCCGATGAAGAAGATGTGATTTGGTTTACATTCTACTGGCTTTGTAAAAACTTGGTAGAAAACTGAGACTGTCTTGTTACTTCACGCTAATTACCACACAGTATAACAATCAGAGTACGAATTCCTATGACCCCATGATACAAGGATTAGTGTAGCTTAAACGGAAATTAGTCCACGGAATCTATTTTGTATTTGACACATTAGCAACCAATCCCAAGAATCAGATAGAACGGAAACGCATACCGTTCTGAGGTTTTTGTTTCAAAGGCTTCGTATAAATATGCGCCTCCACACTGAACCGGTGATTCCGTTTATTGATTAAAAATCTTCAGGTATCAATATCTAAAATTACGTAGTGAACGTTGTAGACCACCGGGTTCTATTCGTTCATCTTGCAACTGTTCGAAAACTACACCGAAAAACAGATCAAAATTAACGTGAAATGCATTCAACAATACGGTTGCTCACTTTTTCACAATAAAGCAACTGTTTCAAGCACAAGTTTTTGTTTTTACGGGGAACTTTTCCTGCTGACGTTTTGTATTCTTTCAAGAGTCAGTGCTTTAATCCGATTTGGAGGTCAAAATAACCCATCTGATATGACACTCAGTTTCCCGAATTCAACTTGGCATGCATTCATATTTGGGGAAAGCTAGATTAATGGACCCTTTTTTGATATTCAGCTGCTGATGTACATCAGCTAGAATGGAAAATGGAAATCCTGCGTAAATTAGAAAGCTGGGTGTAGGTGACATGTGGTTATGAGTTGGAGCAATCAATATCCTACACTGGTTGCGCTACAGATGCAACGTGCAGACTACTGTTCGGATTACTATGCTTTGTTTACTTTCTAGAAACTTCAAAACGTCTGCAGATCAGCACGTTACTTTTCCAGTTTTAGCAGGGTTTTCAGCAGACATGGAGTGTGCTAAAAACAGTTAAGGTTTTTTTGTTAGCTGTGGTCTTTTGCAGTCACACGTAACTGGTCAGCTGATGTTTCAAGAAAATTGACCAACTAGCATACTGAATGTATAGATTTGGGAATAGGATATTGTAAACGGAACAGCTGTGTTCGGAGTAAAAACGACCGGTACCAGAACTGAATTCCTCTCTTAAAAATCTGCTTCTTGCACAGTTTTCTACACTTTATAAGTCAACTTCAGAAGAGCCGACGTCAAGCGATTTGTTTTTCACTCAAATAATACTCATTTAACAACTAATCAAACATAAATCAATCGTTTGGTTTTAGGCAAACCGAGAAGTGTTATATGAGTTTGTCTAGCTGGTGTAATCGCTGAAATAAAACTTGCATCACATAGATCGATTAGATATTGATTTCGTTAGCAGACTCATATTTTCACTACGTGAGGTGGATTAGATTTTGATCAAATAGATCAGACTGCGTTTCGTAAATTGGTACTACAGATTGTTGCGTAGGACACTGCGTTTAATGACAGATTGTAGGGCGGAAAAATGCTGCCTTTCAGGTGAGCACAGATGAAACGTTGGCACCAATCTTTTAGTCGACTGAAAACGTTAAATCTCTGGTTTGCGTGTGTTCATCAAAAAAATAAATAAAGACATATACCGACATGTTTCTGGTATTTTATCTTCACACTAGTAAAACTTTACAGCTAGGCGATACAGTTGGACCGAAATATATAAACCAGATTTACCTGAAAGAAACCAGGTTGCTAAACAGTCAATTGGTAATTGTTTGATTGGTTCGTTACGTCAGGTTTCTTCATTGGTTTAATTGATCAGGTTGATCATTGACTTGGCTGATTCGAGGCCGGGGTTGGCATAAAGCCGGAATAAACCGCCTTTGGTTGCATTGTACCCGCTCCAGCAGTCCATATTTCGATAGCCTCGGAGGCAAAAAATGTACACTAAGGCGTAGTCGTTTTTATTGGTTATGTTAGTTCTAGCGCAACTAATTAGTCTGCTAAAGAAAGTATCTGGATTCTGCTGGAGTCTTCTTAAATATCTTATGTGCTTAGTCACAAGACTTCTTTGTCTGGAAGTAAGCTTACAATGCAGTCAGTAACACCTAGAAAGTGTATTTTTCAATAACGCAGTGCTGTGTACCAAACATGGTGTTAGGTCCTGCGTTTGACTAGAAGGATTTTCAGACTGCCCTCTATGTTCTAGAAATTTTTTCTCACGTTGTCGTCCTCAGAACTAAGACTGGAATGACAACGTTTCGACTGCAATATAATCAGGGCGTACCTACAGGGTTATTCGTAAATTCTGCTTTTGCTCCGGAAAAATAACTTTTTCAACGAATCTTTGCTAATCCTTAAGTAACGTGGACACAGACGTGCACCCTAAAGAATTAGTGAGATGGATAGATATACTTTTAGCTGAAGATGCTTTAACCAGCCATTTTGTTAATTACTGTTTCATCAAACCTTAATCGTCATGATTATGTTTCCATACAGAGTGTTACTAAATTAGTTTACAACTGTTCGGCAATGGTCTTTGGTGAAATGTTGAGCGGGAAGTATTCGTACCTGTAGAGCGTAATCGCCGGAGAACAATTGTCCTAAGGCCATCGACATTTGAACTGTTCACGGAATTCTCCATGTTGTTACTTCCTCCAGCAGACAGGTCTGTGAGGTCATTCTTGTGGCTGAAGTTGCGTATGTCTTTTTAATGATGTGACGGATCGTAGGGCTCATTAAATAATCTATACTAGGGCCAATAGCATAGAGTTCCTAGTTTCGATTTCCGGCATTCCATGTGGTATGTAACTTTAATCACAACCAAAAGAAAGAAACATACATTTAACAGTGTGATACTAGATATTATGGGTAGTTTATTGCATCATAACAGATCTGATGGGATTACTGACACCCTTGGAGCAGTCGTCTATTCATATTACGCAAACAAATTGTCAGCATGGGAGGTGGAAAACAACCTAGTTGTCTGTTTGTTTCTGTCGGTATAGAAGTTGAAGTTGCAAATCTCTGTATGCATTAAGTTAAAGGCGTTTCCAATTTTTACCCAGTATCTTTCTCCCGTTTGTGTTTCACAACCCCCAACCCCTTACTCAGCATTTCAGTGCGTTTGCTACCTTATGTAACTTTGTGTTAAACATTATATATATATATATATCCTCTAGACCAATAGGTCAACTTCACCGGGGTTATCAACCCTGGACGCTTGATTCACTTCGGCCTATCACAAAAAGAGAACGCAATAGATAAATGATGTAATGCAACTGAAGCCCCCACTGGCGGTCGTTAACTGGTTGTTATTTCAATTGCCTGGTGTTGGCGGTGCTTCTGAAACCCAACAAAGTTGGAGCAGCTGTTCACCACTTCGTTAGCCATCAGTCGCGCCAACGTTTTGAGAAAACCATTTTCATTCCCACCTGAGGCTGTGCTGGTTGCATGTCTGTTCGCAGGTCAGCCACAAAAATGGTTAATCGACTTCGGCCCATAAGCCTAAATCGAGTGCGACAGCGTAGAAATGCACCAGCTTCCAGCAGACCCCTCTAAGTAAAAATTGATGCATAACTGTTGGTCTGTTTATGCTGGTTGCTTTTTACGAATGGAGAAGCTAGTTACCGCCTCTTGCGAGCGATATCTAAATACTATCGTATCCGAACATCTCTTTGATGGCAAAGAAATATACGACAACATTCAAGGTGTTAACCCTGTTGTCTGGGACGACTTACTCACCATGTTTTTCTCCGTGCTCAAATAACCAGTATGTCCTCATCTTCAATTTAAAAAATTTAGGCTTGTCCACTATACTGCATGAAAAATTCTGAAGTAACCAGGTAGCGTTTTAGATGGTGTTTGATCACCTCAGTTAGTTTCTCATTCGGGAGGATTGTTTAAACAGTGTTAGTGCGTAGTATACTCTCGACAAGTCAGAGATGACCATGTGTTGATCTACAGAATTTCACATCAGTCATCGCATCTTCTGAGACATAATAAAACGTATAATTCACCTCTAAGATCATTTTCTGAAGGGGGCAAGGTAGTTGAGCCACATAAAATGCAACATCTTTCTTGTACTGTTAAACTGTGTCTTTTCTTAAGCACCTCAGTTGAAACTTTGTGACAACACTATCAATAGGCTATTTTGTTTAAATCCTTGATGTAAACAGTTCGAGTGCTAGTCTGAGTCTTAAAACTCCATAGCCGTATGGACGCGATTGGACTGGTGTAAGGCATTTAGCGCTAGGGTTATCAGGTAGTTGTCTGTTGAAGTTTGTTTGTTTCGTTCGTGATTGTCATTCACTGATTATGAATTTTTCTTTGCATTTCAGTTTCATTTGTCTATTTAGACTGATGCCTCGGTGAATCTTACCCACGGCGAAATGCACATCTTGATTCAGCACAAAAGTAGACTTACATGAGCATCGTGAGCGTTTCTTAACTTGTAAAATTTTGATGTATAATTTTGATGACTAAGATAAATTAACTAAGCACTTACTCTCTGAGTGTCTTTGGAACGAATGCAGTAAATACTCAGTGGTATATTACGAATAACTTAGCGGAGGCTGTTGCCTGTAACCTTACTGGTTAAAACGCTTACAACACATTGACTGAACTGAACAGAACGCTATATCAATTAGTGTCATAGTACAAACCTAGATGCTCTTAGAAATGAACGGCAGTTCAGTTTAGAAGGTCTCGATGATTGGTTATTTTACTGTCTTGATCCAAGAAACGGAAATATTTCGTGTCCCGAAAGTACAGCAGTTACTTGCTGTAAGAATATCTAGGTGGAACGCAGACTTACATGAACACACAACAAACCATTTACATCTTAAAGCACGGATGCACAGTAAGCATTTTATCCTCTAATATGTAAATGTTTATTTAGATATACACATCTTTCCGGTTAGTAGTTCCACAATAGAATTTCAAATATTCTGATTTATCAGCATGATGCCATGATTTGATACTTTTTTAAACATCTGCTGCCTATGATAGCAATGGAAACATAGTAATCTAAACAAGCCTCCATCGTGAGAAAAAGAAGGATAACGGAATATAAATACCAGAATAGCAATACCGTCAGTGAACTCCATATAAGGAGGGTATATTCTAATTTAAAAATACCACTCCACATAATTTTGGACTTGGAATATAGCCTTTCCAAGATAATATTATGCTTAACTTCCACTGTTATCTTGGTTTTTTGCTCACTTTCATTCTACTTTGCGTTGAGTACAGTAATATTAATATCAATCGTACTTCGTGTTTTATATGGTTTCATGAATTACCGAAAAAAGCAGATTGTCCTACATGTGCATCAAATTAGTTCACCCATACTACAAAGGTTTTCTTATTTTGACTTGGCGTGCGGTTAGTGTAATTCAGAGAACAGGTAATCACTCAGCTACCTATCCACATAAAATAAAGTAGCAGACTCAAACTCATATAATCAAAGGTTTTGACAAAATAAAAGACCTTCAAGCATGCAGCTCAAAATCTTAGATTCTGGCTTTAAGGCTTCCGAAAATGCACTGTTGTTTGTAATCAGTTACTCCAAAGGTGATATTTCGTCCGGGTATTTGTAGCTTGGTGCGTTCGCAGGTTCTAGAATCTAACTTACACTCCAGAAATTTGTAACTGCTCATCTTGATAATTCGATTAATCGTTTCATAAAACGGATAACTTTTTTTGGCTCAGTAAAACACGAATGAACGTCAGCTAGCTCTTAATCAGTTGTTACCGTTAGTGGTCACTAGGAACGAAATTGAGGTGAATTCAAATGTGTTGCTGGTAACTGTAGTAATTAGTGTGCGACTTCTAATGAGAAACATGGCACATCTAATAATTTAGAGATAACCTAACTGTGACTACTATTGATTTGGGCTGGACTCGAAACAGAGAGTGGAACGGGTTGCGATAAAACAGCAAAGCTTTACTAGCACAGCTAGGATCCGTATTCTGAAGCTGGTGTGCAGCTTTCAACGTTTGGACACGCTGTTTCGGTCTCTGATTTGGGTTCAGCTCATGCTACAGTTTCTTACATTTGAATCTCTCTTAAGACATAAACTCAGTGGTAAATGAGGGTACATGGGATCAACTGCGTGATTGGTGTGAATGAATGTGCAAGCTTACTCTCTGTATACAATCCGTTCTAAGATAGCGTTTCTTTTATGGTTCGTACTGTATCAAATCAAACTTACTGGCACAAAAGATTCACAGTTTGTTGGCTTAGCCGTGATAAACTGCACGCACGACAGGTTGGCTTTGTCCTAAAACAAAATGGCGGGCTAGGATCTGACCCATTAATTTCGGCATCTGTAAACATAATCCATTGTTGTGCTCATTGTCTATAGGTGTTTGTTCCTCCTCAGTGGATACGCACAACTCAACTTCGTTTCTCATCTTTTCGAGCGTTATACTGTTATCTATCTTGTTCAAAACGTCGTTTATCTGCTTCCGAGGCACATTTTCTCTCATTGAAATAATCGACCCGATGACAGCATGTCTGTTCATATCTTTGACAACGGTTGTTTTATGTTGCATCAGCGACGTATATGTCCGCCCGTTGCGTGGGGCTTCGAGTCCACAGGAAATGTCTAAGTCTGTGAACACAGAAAATGAACCTAACAAAGCAAATTAACAAGATGGCATTACTCGTTTATACAGCAGATGATCATGTCAACTTACCCATACAGTACAGTAAAAAGAAAAACCATATAACAAGATGACTGCCATAAACACCCTAATACGATCAAAAATCGCCTACAAATTAATTAATGACAAACTTATAAAAGGCTCAGAATAACTCCAAATAGTGAGGTGATTGTTTTGAAAAGAATAGCCACCGCAATAGGAAGCAACTGGTCATAAAGTCAACTCAATGACTATGTCACTTTGCTCATAATTCAAAATGGTTTTTGCGTACTACTGAAACCTGCTAACTGTAAACTCTCCTACTCGGTATGCATTATTATCAGGTCATTTACCATAAAGTAATGCTGTATTATAGTTTTCATTCCTGACTAAGAAAGTGACCCAAACATCGGCCAAGATAGGTTCGACTGGATTGTCTGTGGTAAATTGTTTTTAGGTATAATGTCCTTTCATACAATAGAAGTTTACAGCTAGTGTTTAATATGTTAACAGCCGTCTTAGCTCATTTGGTTGAGCATAAATCTAGATTTACTCCCCTCCTTCCAGTTTATCAATGTCAATAGTTCATATTAGAGACATACTAATAAATAAAAGACCTGATAGTCACTGTGGTCATAAGTCTCTTTTGAATGATTCGGTCATGTGATTGACTAGACACTTCAAAACAACTCCTTACTGATTTACGTGTAAAAACTTCCCAGATCAATTTCATCCACCTGACTAACCAACTGACTAGCTCATATTGAAGCAAACTTACCATTTACAGAATAGATTCTGAAGGTATTCCGAATTTACACACTTCGACAGCCATCAATGATTTTCATGTGCATCTAAGTTTGTGGCTAAACGAGCACATTTGTTTTACTGTGCGGAAAAAGTCAGTTGCAACGTACGGTCTTCAAGATACAGTGGATCATCGTACAACAGTATATTTTTAACTTCCGAAGTCAGGTTTATTATCTGGAAAACGCTACGAAATAAACGTTTGCTACATTCACTGTAAATAATGGTCCACGGCCAATTTCGTCATAGTCCAAACTCACCAGCCAAAATTAGGTGATATGAGCACTGAAACACGGAATCTAAGGCTTGTACCCACCGGATTGTCGGTACAAAGAGGCGATTGAGATTACCACCGACGTAACGGTATTGTAACAGACACATCGGTCGTACGGCACCATTTACTCATAAAACTCGTGAACAAATTGTGTGCGACGTTGAGATATCAGAGAACAGCGATCTTCCGAAGTAGAGGACACAGTCGATATCTTGTAAAAGAAGACAACACAAACAAACATGAGTCAAAGGCCCAGTAAGCTATGCACAAAACTTGCACAATCGAAAGCCGAAGTGGCGCTAACAACCTGGCAACACGCTGCGTTACAGCAGAGCAGTCATTACAGCAATCCGCAAAACATCTGCATAGTAAGTTCATCCTGTTTTGTCCACCTGACGATGTAACACGAAAATGTTTGTTTTTCTGAGTTAATCTGCATCAAAAATCTCAGTGCTTCTTCGTAATGGACTGCAAACAAAAATACAGTTCACAGAAGGATGGGTTAATTACTCCTGGGTGATTTGTTAATACCCGCTCGACTAAACGTAATCAATTCATTCCCAGTTTGTCAGCATGTACAATACATAGTGCAGTCACTCTCAGGTATAGGTCGATTGAATAAAATTAAGCATGAATCAACGGACAAAAAAATAGTCCGGAAAATATGTAAAACGAAATGTACTTTTCTATTAGCTGAATATGTGGTTGCGTAATGTATGAAAAAACTTTGTGGTTAAGCACGAACGCTCTGAATAAAAAGATTTACAACGTTTAGGAACTCAGATCAGGATGAATGTCAGTTAGAAAACAAAGTTAGATAATCAGTGTACACGTCTTGCAACGAAAGTTACCCTAAGATTCGTTTCCCTTTTGCACACCCTGTAAACGTTGACGTTCACTTGTATTGCCTCCGTAAAGAAGCATGTGTGTGTGTAGGTAAGGAAAGACGGGCATCAGCCTCATTAACTCTATCCGTTGTACGCTGAAAGGGTTGCAAAACGTGGTCACTTTTGGTCACCTATGGCGCTCTATCGATAAAATGCCTTTCTACTCTAGGCGTACTAATCATTAAAATAGAGCTTCGAATGGTTTACTTTGGCTTAAAATCCGAATTCTGAGCCTGTGTTAGATGGAACGCGTACTCATAATCTCTTCAGTCAAAATAATAACATGCACCGTTTATCATTTCTGTGAACCTCTTCAGATAGTCTGAACATACGTGCTTGGAGATCTTACTGATCAGAAACGTCTATAACATATGGTCAAAACGGCGTAACACAGAGCGAGTTTCTCTGTGACGTCCCCGTTGATTGATTTCAAAAGAAAGCGAGGGATTCCTATCAAAAACGAAAAACTTATGGTGGAGTTTCAAACTGTTTGCATCAAGTAGGGTCAACTGTGGTCCAGCCAACAAAGGTGAATACCGTAACTGCTTGTGTATAAAACTGACGGTAAATTGAATCAAAACGGATGATTGCTTTCTAGCAATGAATCTTCACACCAATAATGTTTCAATCACATTGTTATAGCCCAACTTAGCCATTTACATGAATAAGTCCGATAAAATCCATTATTTGAAGAAAAAAACAGCGCAACAGTAGAGGTTTGGAAACCTTAGACTAAGTAGATTCAAGAAATCACATGATCAGTAAACAAAAATGATTGGTTACCAGGTGATCTGACGGATAAGAAATATTAGGAGTGAGTTGCTCAGACGTAACATAGTGGCGGCGTCTTCATTTGCTAAAACAACCTCATAACACGGCGACTTGGTCAAACTGTATATAAGTAATACTGTCCATCTAAGTGACGGTTGCAGGTATGTGTAAACGAATGTTTCTCGACTGTTCATGTGTTAAATCAGTTGGATATTTTGATTCCTGAATTTGGTTACAAAGGTGTGCAAAGTAGTGAAGCCAAGCTCATGGTTCTAGAACGATCGTTCAGAGGTTGTTCAGACTAGCACTGGCTGTACTATCGTGAGTTGGTTCAGGTGGTCGGCTATTTGCCGATTATGACAGTACAATTGTGTTTATGGATTTCAGAGTACGCGTTAACGTCCGTTTTAACCGATTATGCTAGTTCAACTGATGGCGAAACGTCTGCAATACAAACATTGAACTCAACAAATAGACGAACATTTAAATAGTGTAACCAGAGTGATTAGCTGACTGCCGTTAAATTTGGTTGTTTTAATGTTCAGACAGACCCCCAACTCTGAAATTACGGTATGAAGGACACTTTTCTGAAAGGTACCTAGACTTTCAAAAAGTTACATAATGTCTTTTTATATTGTCCCATTGCAATTCTAAGTCGTCCCAAGCAGGCTGTATACAGTAAATAAAAAATGTCGAAGTAAACGACAGACATATGACCTATTGTTTAACGCACAAAAATGAGAGAACACTGATCATGCACCGCGGCAGACGGCATGTAGTAAGTTAAGGTTGGATACTGACTTGGTGTGGTTGTGATTAGCTATAGAGCCACGTGATAGTACTGCATTATAATTCCGAGTGAATGCTTAATTTCTTGTATTGTGATGAATGAAACTGTGTACCTGTTATTACTGAACAGAAGTGCACACGGATAACGGTAGCACGGGTGACAGGATCATGAAAAATTTGCTACTTTAATGACCGATTTGAAAAACTTGTTTTCATATCCAATATACCTGTTCGTAGAATAAATGGATAAAAATAGAAATAAAATTGAAGTAATACAAATATATACGTACAAAAAACGGGGAAGATGAAGACATGGTGAAGATTGAGAGAACTTTAGATGACAATCTTCAGAAGCCTGTTAAAGAAGCGTTCAATGAGCTGGATGGTGACTGTGTAGTTTAGATTATGTGGAATAAAATCGGATTACATATAACACCGTAAAACGGGACAAGAAGAGTGAACAGTGAAGGGATAGATGCATGATGAAAAAATGATAGGAGGAGTTCGCTAACATAATGTGAAGACTAAATTTTGTAATCAAGCACTAGCAAACGGGGTAACTTAAACATAATTATACGAATAGACGGATAGATGTTGGTAAAAATTTGAGAAATTAAAATGTCAAAAGCTGATTGACGTCAACACTTTTTTCGGGAAAAATATACTAAACGCAATTTTCACCTTTGTTGGATCTAGTCAGTCTTGTCTGTCCTTTACGACACTACTTTTTTTAATAAACGTAGTACTGTTGACAGAATTATCTCTTCCAACTGCCGAACAACAAGCTGGTATGAATAATTTTCAGTCAACGAATGACTATATACACTTGTGAGAGTAAACGAAATAAGACATAAAATGAAACACAACTTGAAGGCTACAGATGGGTCGTTTTTTGACAAGATTCAAAGCTTTGAAGTATGGAACAAAAGTAGCAAGTTTGACAAGTTGAGCGCTTGCACATTCAAATATACCCTTGGGTAGGCTTACTTCAGTAGGGAGCACTAGACCTGAGTTTCGTTCTCAGTTGAAACTACCAGTAATAATTGCATTTTGATTACCTACGAAGGGTGACTGATTTAAAGCAACTAACCCTCAAGCTATTCATTGGTAGGTGCAATGTCTGTGTTAAGCACGCACGAAAAATGTCATTTTGGCTTGATCAAGAATTCCTGAATTTGGGTTTATTCACCAAAAGTGAAAAAATAGTTATCGTGGCCCCTTCTCAACAAAGGAGTTACATTGGCATTAGTCAAGGGTGACAGTGGTTGAATGTTCACCTGTAAAAACCAACCATGGTTACTATGATGCAGTAGTGGTCAATACGTTCGGAGTTCAAGGTTTTCGTTGTGGCACGGTTGTTTATTAGTGATCGGCCAGAACCCCAATGCAGTAACTATTTTCAAAAGGGTTGATTAAACATTCCTTCTAATTTCGAAACTGGCGATCCATTATAGGTGTTGTTCAACTGTGTTACGAATCAAATTGTACGTTTAGTCTGCCGGCAGTCAAGTAAAACTCGATTCCAATCTGAAATGACTAGAAACTGAAGAGTCGAACTTTGAAACGTCTATACTCTTTAATGCAGTTTCCTAACTAGTTGACACATTTTGCCGCCAGTCAGTCAGGTAGCTAGTTATCTTATTGAGCTGAAACCCTCTCTCAATTTGTCTGGTTAACTACATCCTGTTGTACTATCTAAATGAACGACTTAAACGCTATCCCTCCGATTGAGTGAATGGTTAAGTTTGACAGGTTTATAGATAGATGAAAAATGGTTCTGAATGGGGAATGTTAACTGTGTGTGTTCAGCTCATGATGCTCAACCTGCTTCTTACTGCAGAGAGTCCAAAGGATTTTTCTCCAAAGCGTACTTTACGGAATAGGACACCTGAAACTAAGAAGAATGTCAAATGTGTAACTTGGGTCCAGTGAATCTTGCTGAATTCAAAGCAAAGTTCTTTTTTCGCATTGCATCACTCAGTTAGCTGAACGATCACTTTGACAAATCAGTTAACCCGTATGGATCTTAGAGAATGCAGGGTGAAGCCTTGACTGCCAGCGTCATGTAAATAGTGTGCATCTGATATAAAAGTTGGGTTGCTATACTCTATGAACCGCAACATGATAATATTCATGGATGTAGGTCAATGGTACTATACTACTGTATATTTATGACGAACTGACTTCTATGAAGGTAATTAGGGATTACTGGAATCATGAGTCACTATATTGTAATTAGTATGACTCCACATACTACGTCATCAGATTTATTAATGGCACTTTTTTAATATCTGCAAACATATTAAAATGTATGACAAACAAAAGACAAGTGTCGCTTTCGGATGTACATTAAACTCAACAGACAAAAAATCGAACTGCCGACGTCGGAAAGGCGTTGACTGTGTTTCTCCTCATAACGTCTAATATAAAGATAGAAGAACAATCGCATTCACTACAACGAACTGCGGGGGCCGCAACAGAGAACTCCATCGAATAAACAATTACGAGTTTAATAGAAATAATTAAAGTTGCAATGTATTGGAAAACAAAAATTGAACAACAAGCAGACGGATCACCGTCTTCACAGAAATCTACAAAGTATAAACAACCGAGAAAAAGTGAGAGATTTACTGAAGTGCACGAAGTTCTTGCTAAAGAAGCTGAAGTCAATCCCATTGTTCGCATTTGTTGTTAATCAATAAGACCGTGATACTGAATGGATTTATTAGTGAGCAGCATTTATATGTATTCAAAGTAGTAATACAACTCAGCTTAAATTTGCACCATTCAGTTAATGAACTTATTTTCATGTAAATGGCAAAAGAAAGAGTTATTTTCATGTGGTTAACAGATTATGGTCAAGTGCAGATATGAGGCAAAATGGACGGTTACAAGATAAGACAGGATTATGAATCAAACGCAAGGAAGTGAAATGTGTGATTCCTGACACTTACTCATCCACCGATTCACACAGTTGTTCAACCATCCGAAAACACCGCATGGGTTGTGCCAATTTTCAGAGCTAACGACGGCCGGTGGTTCTTGTATACTATTAGATAAACGACTACAGAAGAAACTAAGGTTCCCGATCGGAACAACAGTGTGAAATCTCTCTGATCCAAGAGCATATCATTTTTTGTTATTTCGAGAGTGGTTAGAAGCTCGTATTGAGGGAAGTTCATCAGCATACTAGCAAAACAATGGTTAGCAGACGCGCAGTTACAACTGAGCGATAAGACAGCATGCACCTCAATTCTATTGACCAGTGGAGTAGTTATCATGAGAAGTGAACTCAAACACTTTCACTCCCTTGGCCCACTACCAGTTTACTCATCAGCATACATTGTAGACAACTGTGGACAAGATTATTGTTTACTAATTAAATAAACCTCGTGTGTTTACAATAAAACCATAGGCCAGCAATGATTAATCAATACTTACACTTAATTGGTTTGGTTTCCATGGTATACAACTTGCTTGTATTTTTCAACAATAGGAGTCAAAAGTAAATCGAAGAATGATTTAGTATCTTCAATTGTAATTCGTTAAGATGATGTTATCACATGGCAACTCAACGAGAAAGAGAGGAAATTGACCAATTACAAAAGTGGTCATTATCTAAAGGTCGACAATAGCTATTGAATTAAGGTTCACTTTAAACAAGAAGGTTATGGTGGATACAAATAACAGAATAAATAGCATCTGACAGATGCACGCGTATTGTGCAGTTAGAACAACAATACTCAGATAAACTATCAGAATGGACAGAAAAACAAACGAATACATCGTCGTATCCATCACTTCCACTTCTGGCGCTGAAACATTCACTCTCACAGAATGCAAAATGTAATGCACAAGATAACTATTTAAGGTGGGTTCAAATATCCCTTACAGGTTGTTAACACTAATGACTTGCTCGTCATTGATCGATTGTATACCATGCAAATAAATGCAGCGATTTAAAACCAATATTTTACACAGCCGTTTTTAACCGGCTACGACCCGATCAACCAACATCAAACCGTCAACCCAAGAAGTTCCATGCTCTGGCAAAGGAAAGACTAATTGGCACGTGCAACAAGCGACAGAAATCATCCGAGTTCTTAACTTGCCATCACTATTGAGTGTCTACACTGACAAGTGTCAATCAGATTATCTGATTTGTTACCTCTTCCTTATCGGACCACCTTCCCACCCTCTTTTATAAACACCACAGTTAATCATCATCAGTCATCTAGCTGAGCTTACAAGAGTTGTAACATTTGAAACTTTATGGGGTTTTATTAGGTGTTGAATGTTAAACTGCTACATGCACCCAAAAACACGTGACTGACTAACTTTTTTTGTTAAGAGTACAGTTGTGAGTAGGACTGAGGGTTAGATTAAATTCATACAACTTCCAGTCCACTTTTCATTGCATTCAGTAAACTGAGTTCGGTCAAGGTAGCCTGTTTGGTATGTAAAACTGATAAGGATCAACACTACGTTTTAAATGTTTGCCTTGTTAACGAGCATGGGATGAGAGTTTAATTGGCCGGTATATTATACGAGTAAAGAATATGAATTAATCAAAATGCTCTATAGCGGTAAACGAGTGCACTCATTCGAACAAACAACTGAAAAAAAATACTTTTCGCAGGATATTATTTTTTAGTGTACGTTCGGAAAGTGTTTTGAATTCAAAGTCTTAAAATGTGTGTATATATATATATATAAGCATGCTGTGTGCATCTGTTCTAGGGCTTACCACCAACAGATAAGTCGGTAACCCAACATGGAAGTGCAAAACACAGACAATCTGTAATTGACTGCTCTATCATAGGTATACAGTGGTTCTGACACAATTTCCTTGCAGTTAAGCTGATACACATAGATGAGACCGGCCAAGTTGCTAGCGAGTTAGTACGTCAATTAGATGTATTGCATCTTCCTAACGTGGACGCTTTTGTTAAACAGGCATTTCAGCACAGACCTGTAGGTAACTACTTAGGAGAAGTTTGAGTTTATTTAACTTTTATGATGTTCGTTCCAAACCCGAAACGTCGTCAAGATCGGTTTTATATTTATTTCTACTCACCGACCAAATAAATAGCCCATGTCAGATTAAAAACGATGACATTCAGTTTGCTAATGAGATTCCAATTCAATATATCAGGTGTTCGTTAAGTCTTAGCTGAAGTTGAGCAGTGAAAAAAATGGTACACAACATATGGACGACTTATAGAAATTAAATCTAGAAATATAGCTTGAGGTTCATCAAGAGTTCGCAGTCCTGATTATTTTGTGAAGATAAATCAATGTTTTATATTTTCCCGGAAGTAAGGTTATATATTATTTATTAAAAAGCATTCTATTGTTGTCTTTTAAAGTGTTTTGTTCAGGTTACTGCTCGAGATCGGTTTGGGCATGTGTGTACCCAGATTTTTTATGAAACTGTTCAACCATGGCAAAAAGAACACCAACGAAATTTTGTTGGAGTTTACTGCAAACAACCTTTTCTAAAACGAACATTTGAGAGTGTATACTGAATTCCATGTGGCAGTGAGCTGTGCGGATATTCAAGTTGGAATGTGACTTTTCTGAGCTTGCGCGTGGCTTTTTGTTTTAAATGATAAACCGGCTGTTGCGTTTTAATTTTCTGTCTCTGTAGCAGAGTCAACTCCAGCTTAAATGAAGCATTTTTACAAATGAGTTTCATCTAAAGTAAATCAAGAAATATATCACATCACCTCTAAGTAAGAGATAAACATCAATCCTATGTTGTTCCGACATTTTTGCATCACTGTTGTTCGGCTTCAACCAGAATCTACCTATCCAGTACTTGATGTCAAAAACGGACACGTTTAATCAGCTCACACAACTATCTACTACCACCATTAATGACTGTAAAAAGAGCCAAAGCTACAACACGGTTACATAAACTAAGTTGTCAAACCATTTTGGTTTCCTACTTCTGGAATGCTCCGTACCAATGCGAATGTCAAAAAATTGAATGAATTGGCTCAGGTCATTTGAGCTGCTCCCCAATATGTCCAATACATTTGACCAGTCAGCTCGACAAGCTGTGAATTTGTGATTGCATCTTTACTTAACCTCACTAAACATCCGTCATTTGCGAGTGTAACCACCGATTGGGAAGAAAAACCCTGAAGTTTTTATAGTACGAAGGCATTCTCCACATTTTTGGCTGAAATACTCAATGAGCACTCACAATCATTAATTTTATAACCGAATCCTGCTCAACACGAACACAAATAACTGATACGAACAACGGTTGTCAGATAACGCGGATAGGAATCCATTTCAATTGGCTTCTAAATGGCTTCTAAATGCTAGGACCAATGAAAGCACCGAGTAAACAGACTGTGAATTAACAGTATATTTAGCCATCAGACGATTTATGATGTTATATGAAATACTAGTCTGTATATGTAAAAATGAATGGTCTTTGTGGCCACATGAGCTCGCGAAGATATATCTGAATCCCACATCGATCCATATCGTAGTATCGGCTTGAGATGTCAGAATTCTACCTAGAGAATCGTGTTTTTCAAGTCAGATTTAACTCATTCTTAATAATTGCACACAATTCCGTAAGTTATATTTCAGTTTATGATAACATGCGTTGCATTCTTAATCAAGTGACATCATTCGGCGCTTGAAACTAAGCAGTGTACGAATGACAGAAATCCACTTCTGTGTTATCCTCTAGGCCACTTCCGTTTATACCTGTTAGTAGCAGTTCCATACAGTTGTCAATAATACATCCCAGTGCACACACACTGCATCCAACCGCTGTGACTTAGGCAAGTTACAAGCCAGAACAAGAGGAAGTACAGTGGCCAAAGGAGATAATTTATTTATTTCCATGTAACCTCTGAGACTTCGATCCCATGGTCTAGTTGTTGTATCTGGACTACCATCCATCACATACTTAAGGATTGCGCTTCTGATTTTTCAATGCGCTTCGCACAGATGACACTCATTTGGGTCGAACCACCCATCCATCACTTCTCTGGTGGTCAATGGAACTGTCTGTCCGCAAAAGTCTTTACAAACCCCTTCTGGGGCTTTGGTAGATGCTCGCTCTTTCGCAGTACAGCCACAAGAACAGTCAATCGGTTTCAGTCAAAAACATTTTCGTTGCTGAATTTTTGCCTGGTTATATTACACGTTCAAGGAGATCTTAGGGCAGAGACAGTGCACAAACGGTGCACATAGTGGCAGGTCTGAATCAGGTCGGTTACTTCAAAATGAACTGTAATTTTCAATAGAACGATCGAACTGGTAACTGACAACGACAGAGTCAGGCTGCGTCCCTGGCTGGATTGTGCAAACAGATTTTCATGTAACGTGTCGTCTTTTGTACTGCGATACGTCATCTAACGCTTAAAGCCCGTAAGATCCTGCAAAGTTAAAAAACCATTACCACGGTGGTCACTGTCTTACTACCAGTCGGAACCCCACTTCAGCATGATCCCGACAGTCAAATACCCTGATATAAAAAACCATTACCAATGGTCGCTGAGCTTTAGTTCAGTCTAACGGCGAATTCAAACCCATGAGGCCATTGGGACTGTAAAGATATGTTTAAGAGATAAAGCATGCCTTCAATTTCAAACTTAAGCTTTTGTTCTCCGCAACTGGTTACTTATCAAAATGTGAAAATACTAAAGACGCGAACACTCGTCGATTGGGTTGTTTTGATTCAAACACGGAAAAACAGGAGGGAGGCGGAACTGAAAATGAATGAACTGGTCTTTTAGAACAAAGATATGTTGATATAATTCCAGTTTGCCTGCGACACACAGGGTTTGGTTTGGTAGACACTACTTGGGACGTTTGGTTTAACAATCTAACTTGTAAGGCACCTGGATACAGAATTTTGTAAACTTTCCCATTGCGAGTCAGAGGCTTAGATATTTGAATCATTTAGCAGTGGGTGGTCTGCCTAGCCTGGAAGCACAATATGCAAAACTCCGTTGTCTGATTTCTATCAGTGCTATGTGCAGCAGAAGTTTTGAAGTCGGCATTAAGCTAGAATTAGTGCCGTTGGTTTTTGGACCTTACGGAATCAAACACCGGTAATCTTGGACAACTACTGGGAGACCGGAATAACTATTCTTCCAAGATGACCTCTCAAAACGCTCTTCTGAACTGAAACGAAACTATGCCGCAACAAAATTACACTGCTGCTGTGTTTGTGTAATTTCGGGCTTCACTACTTCAACGGTGCTACGCACTAAGTAGGGCGATATGTTTGTGCAATTACTGGTCTATCTGCTCTTCATGGTTATTCTGACATAACCCGGTCAAAAGTGCTCGAATTCCTATTTAACATGGCCATCCAAATCAACGCTATCTAAATGCCTGACCATTGTGTCAGGGACGAAGGAGATGTGGCACTGAAAGTACATCAATGCAGCAGCTGTCAGACCACGGAATACTGAAATACATATAAGTGGCCAGCATGCTGCTCACCAGTTTCTCTCCCAGACTATATCTGGGTCACATGTGATAAAAATATCGCATCCGAGGCATCGCTTACCGGTGAATCTGAGCTCTTGTTTAGGGTTGCCACACTGATTTCTTGACAAAAATGACATTGCGCTCGGTTATTCAGTAAAATGGCTATCTAGTAGTAGCGACACACTTACTTCGAGAGATATCGAATCATATCTGGTTAGCAGTGACTATTTCTTCACTATAGCGGATACTTTCGGGAAATTTGGGAGCAGGAACCCAGTTAAACAGTGTTCCATTTTTATCAGTAACAGAGGTAGACGCCAATAGATAACGCAACTTAATTCTCTTAGTCACATCCCTCATATTGATCGGCTAGCAGACCCTGGGACCTCGGGCTTCCTGTCTTGATAAACTCTAAAATTACCTTCATTGCAGCTCCGTATTGTTTTACGCACATGTGCTGAAATGTATTCATATTCCCTTGAAAGGCTATAACCAAGCGCGGCGCCCCTCAATTAAGTAGTATCACGAAAATTCGGTCCAGAACAATTCATATTGCATGCAACCCATCTGGACTAGAGTTCATTCGCAGAGTGGTAGTGCATGTTGAGGAATGAGAAACATATCAAGCAGCTGTGAACCATAAACTCAAGCGAAAAGCCTTATTAATATATCACCAGTAATGAAGCACAAATTACTACACAACACAAGGCGTTTTATAGTGATAGGTAATTTTAGTTACATGTAATTTCTGTTGAGTTTTCAGTCTAGGGGGTCATTTAAAGTCGTAGCCGAATGGATCTTTGGACACATACCCTAAAAATGTCACGTTATCAGCTGTACGTACAGTCTATTGTATAAATTCTTTTACCGATCCAAGGGCGAGTGCAGTCCTGCTAAATATCTTGTTAAAGTTGTTTCCTTGGTACGACAGACAGCTACGTTTTATCATCTGATTTGATAAAATAGCTTAAAACAGACTAATATCACTGTTGAGGCTTTGAGAACTGCTTCTCCCAAATTGGCCTGAGTAAAGGAAGAATAGCATGGGAACAAACTATGCACAAAAATAACCTGCTTGGGATGAACAGTTTCTCAAGAAAATGCTCCAAATCAAATTGGCCGGAATTAATCGGTTGAAGCGAGGAGGACATTCAGTTAATCTCAACCCACAGCGTTTATTTACGCTTTAAACAAAAATATGCCCAGTATCTCACACAATACTCCAGTGGGTTTACCATTAAATATTAACCGTAAAATGAATAATACGGTTTCAATACTTTTCACGATACTTCACATTGATAATATTTTAATTTCCTCCGGATATGTCGGAGTTTTTTGACAGTGTCATCAAATTGTACGTATCATAGTATCAACAACGTCTATCATTTAATCAACTGAAGTCAGCATGATAAGTACGAATTCTACTCAGTAAGATCATAATTAAACTAATGAGTAAAGAGTTAATAACGCATCTTGTCAGTTCCACCTGAATCACCGGTTATGACCTATTCTCCGAAACGATGTATTTTATCTTGTGTGAGTAGTAAGGGAATTTTGTTAATGTAAATTTAGCAACCTTAACGATTGATTGCAATAAACTTAGTAAGCTTAATGATTTTTGTGATTCCAACTAGAAAAGAATTCCCAGTTTTGCAGTTACTGAATGATAACAACCGAACAGTTATTGTTTTTCCATTCGAAACGACTGGTCGACCGGAGACCAGTATGGTCTATAGTCACAGGTGAAGTTGTTTACCATATACTGAAAAGCATTTTGGAATGTCAGACATTTGAGCACATAAAATTGGTGCTCAGTTTACATCAATTTTGTTTCTGACGATCAACTGAGGTTAACCAATCAAAGCAATGGCTAAAATATAAAGCATTAATAAAAGCTATTATGAGTATTTGAATCATAGTTCGCTATATCCCTTTCATCAACACAGGGAAGACATGTTGTGATATGTCAGTAGTTCATCTCAGACATACTGGTCGCTAAAATAAAACCAACCTGCGTTATATAGGCTACATTCGTCAGCAGCAACTGCAGCAAGGTACTAGGTCAGTTAAATGATTTCTATAAATCTTTTATGTTGATGGTGAGGTCAATTCCGTGACACCGAGATAGATTGGGTCAGCCTCCTCTGTGCATATAAAATTGATTAATGTTGTCTGATTTGCGCTGCTTCACGAAATACTAGTAATTCCGAATTACGACTTGGTCGAATCAACTGACTGTCTGGTTGGTAGGATGTCAGGTAGTTGATGAAGACAGCAATTTCAAGGTTGATATTGTCAGCAAGTCGTTTTGAAACTGCCGTTTATAACCAACTGGGAATAAACTCTGTATTACGTTGATGTGAATTCCGACCCGTCTTGTGTGTGTAGGTTGCAATTCTAAATAAGTCCGTGTATTGCGTGAGAGACGGACTGATAAGTTGGGTATTTATCAGTGTCATGGGCAATCAACCTCACAGTACTTAACTGGACGCACAACTGTAAAGACGCATAGATCCTCTGCATTATCAACCTCCTATTGTGTCTCAAGTGGTAATTTAGATCACTACCGGCGAATTTTATTCATAGAATTGTTCGTTCTTTGCACTGCAGTTTATGGTTCTTCCAACAGTGCCTATCCAATATTACTTTCGGATAATCGTTATACGAGCAGTTCTTACCAAAACTGTGTTTCTAGCACACGAAAGAGTGGGACTAATTAGTTGACCTGTTCGCTTGTTGATGTTATTACGTGAAATTTGTTTGAAATATTATGAATTTACTTTTGCGGCTGATGAAAGTAAATGAAATTGGTAACCTGTAGAGTCCTACCCATTCTGTTTTGACAAGGTTATAAAGCTGGTTTTCGCCTTTCGAAATCGATTACCACAATGAAACTAGTGATATGAACTGTTTTACTTCTTTGTTCCATATACTTGCCTCAAGTATTGTTGAACAGGTCGGTACTTGTCTGATTCGGTTCACTTAATCAATGAAATTGTTCAAATGTACATACCAACTTGATCGGCTTCATATGCCTATATATCAAAATGAGAATACCAAACACACGTGCACTTGACACATTTGTGTTGTTGTGGGCTTCAAGAATGTGAATTATTTTGTCAGGTATTAGTTCTGGCCATGCAATATTTCTGTGCATGGGGAGGATTAGCGGTACTTGTGGAAGTTCTATACTAACTGAGGATGACGAAAAATCGTTTATTGTGACTTATCCTACGACTCAGTATGATCTAACCACAACTATATTTATTTGTTTTTAACAGGGTTGATCAAACAACACGTAAATACTTCTCTTATGCTTCACCTCCCGTGAGTTAATGGGGAGCTTATGTGAATGATCGTAAACATAGGCAGATTACTAGATTAATTGTTTAGGTTAACAGTCCGTCGTAGTAAAAATGTATAATCTTTCTAAACATATTATCTACTCACAGCGTGTTTTGTGGTGTCACACAGAGGATTAATATTAAACAACGCAAAGCAACATGTTTCTCAGTCAACGCATACTATCTGGGATGGAATGTCAAGCTTCAGCCTGTACATCAAGTGGACAACGCAACATCGAGCGATAGGCGTTACTGCGCTCAATGTATTCCAAAAAGCTAATGCGCTTAGCGTTGTTTAGGCACCATCCGCACCTCCCATTCACCTGTTCCACGTTTGTTTAGCGCTTTTCTACCGCCATTTTTAAAATTATTGGGAAGGTCGTCGTGTTTGTTCTGGTCGACAGAGCTTCACTATGAGTTGATTGGTCGCAAAGAAATTGATACGGAAAGACTGTTCAGTGCTACAAAGCCATCACTGAATTTGAATATCCGATAATTTTGAAAGGCGCATTTGATTTGACACGATTGACAAAATGAAGTTACCTGACCAAGTATTGGTGACTATCCGTCGTGACCCTCCTGATATTATGAACATTGATATTAGACTTTCACGACTCACATGGGACGGACGCAGGGTTAACCCCGAGTTCCGCAAGCTACAAGTGTGGGTGAAGTTCTCGGTTACCTAACTTCCTAGTTACCATATCGCTTGTATTCATCACTTGGATTTAATGACAGGTCCTGAGGACAGCACATCCAGTTTTAGTTCGGTTGCTGCAGTGGTCAGTTGGGTGGCCTTCTGTACACCAGACTAATTTCTGAGATACATTCCAAGAAATCTCAGTGATTAACTGTCCCAATCACTTAGTTATCCTTACTCAGTTTCACATATTGGTGAATTTAAACGATTATTATGAAACTAGCCTGGTTTCCAAAGCGTTCGTACTGCAATCAGAACCAAGTGTACGGGACTAACCCTAATGAAGTCTGTTAACATACATGCTGCATCACATCTCGTAAGTGAACATCTATCATTCAATAATTGGACTGGGTTGTCACTGAAACAGACTCACGTCCACGCATCAGCAACTTTTGCCTGACAACCTCAATCGAAACTGAGCATTAAACGATATTGTAAGCCGCATAACATGTTAACATACATAAAACCAATGGTTGTTTTAACAGAACGCTTGCGAATTAAGTAGTCTTAAGTAATCACAAAAAGCGACATCTTCACCAATTCATCAAGTAGGTACAATTCTAAAAGATAGTGTATTATAGTGTAGTTGATGAAAGTATGGGATCGTTGTTTAGAACGTAACAGCTGATTAGCAAATGTGCACAACCAATGTATCGCGCCCTGTCAGACCAGATAACCCAAGGCTTTCTTTACACAAACAGTTCGTTCAGTGTTCATAAATTTTCTGATGTATAACATGAACACCATATGTGTTCGCATCTTTCGTAGTCAACCCCATATCCCAGTGGAGCATTTACGTGGAACTCACCTCTTAGCTGATCTCTTCAATAACGCAGGTCCTTGCCAAGACCTGGATTTGCATTCTGGTTCAAGTTATTATGAGGTGGCCGTATTAGCCATTGTGCCACTGAACTCTTATTGCGAATGACCGAAGGCTCCTCTAAAACAACCCAACCATATTGCTCTGACAGTAGTGAACGGATTGCCTGGTCATCATAGTGAGTAGTTGCACTGATAACGAGAATTAATAGCATCGAAACTCAGGTCTAACATTTAGTTTCAAAAGAAGCTGACTGGTTAGTTTTTTGTAAACTGTTATTAAGAGCAACGGTTAGCAAAATGAAGTTGATGTCAGCAAGATCTCCGACCACTTAAGAGAAATCGAATGACCTGCATTCTCATCTGCACTTACTCAAATAGTTGACCACTGTACTGTGTGATCAAAACCAGCAAGCGCGCACGGACTGAATTTGAATTGCGTAACAGGGCGTGCTGTTGTGTTATTGACGCCGTTTTGGTTTTCGTTTGTGTAAGTCGTGTGCTTGACCTACTGGACCTTTGACTCACGCTTGTTTGTGCTGTTTCCTTTCACAGGACTGTTGTTGGAACCCCTACTTCGGAAGAACGCTATCCCCCGATGTCTTCACTTTGCCCCACAGTTGGTTTGCAAGTGTTATTGACAATCAGAGACGAAACAGCCGGCTCGTATGTTACACAACTATCATGGACGTATGATTAGCCCAGGGACAAGACGTTCCCACATGACTACTTTGAACAAAAGGATAACCTAACTCTTTATGACATCCTTCAATATAACAACATTGACCAGATGATGAATTATGGAAGCAGTAATCGTGCTTACTCCACAAGTGAGTTGTCGCCGAAGATTGGGAATTTATATTGCATAACTTCGAGACAGTAAGCTCCGAACTATGTTTTTTGTCTTATAACGATGCAACTGTCAATCACAATCCTTAGTCGTTCACCAAAAGTCCTGAGGTGAGAAACGAGACCCGTCGAACAAACGTCTTGGATGTCTCGGGTGAAAGCAAAAGCACTGTTAGTCGAAAAATTCACCCCACTGAAACACGACAAACAGCTGGTTAACATTGGCATCCGATCTAAATGTCTTATCTAATAAAGGTGCCTATCTACATATATCTCTAAAGGTGTATCAAACGGCTCATAATCTCAGCAAATTAACTCGATGTGAAGTTATACAGCTCTCCGTTGCTTCAAGCATGTGCAGTGTCTTACGGTGAATCGCACGTGAACATGAGCTAAGTCACGGTTTGGATGAGGGATCATTGGTTCTCATCGACATGTCAAATAGGAAGTCGAAGTAACGAACTTCCGTAACGCCTGAAATAGTCAAATTGTAATAAACATATGGTGGTGTATCCATTGCTCATCACTCAACTGATACTGACCAGGTTGTTATAAACCGCTTCACTATAGGGTATTTGAAACGGCCATATCTGGTGTCGAGAACAAGCCAATAAGAAGTAATTCTTGAAGTTTACAGAATCTCATCCGATAATACAAAGTATTGATGAGTTGTTGCTTTAATATTGTCGGTATTGACAATGAACTGTGTTAAATGAAAGACAACAGAACAACCGTAGTCACGGGTGCTAACTTATTGAAAACCCAGAATATATAAAAATATGAATATTTGGAAAGAACATTTGTGAGTGAATAAATAAAATCAAACATAAATTTTGAAACAAGAAAAAAAAATCACGAAATTAGAAGATTACACAACCAATGAAGTTTAAAGGTGACGACGGCCTCGTGGACCACAAAACTAACAAATATCCTGTCAATAAACCGGAAGGAATTACAAAATAGCGGTGAAACTAAAAATGGGAGTGTGCACGCATTGAAAAAACAAGGTAAGTCGATAAGCAACTGAAAACAGCCGCAGACATAAAACGTTTAAATATGTCTTTCCATCATGGTGAATACTTCATCAGCTGGCAAAGATCATCTTAACGTTTGCCTTAACGTAATGCTTATATACTTTACAGATTAAGATAAAGAAAGCGCTTTGTTTATTGTTTGATGTTGCCGGTTAGTCGAAAACATGATCGATAGTTTGGGTCATTATGTAGGGAAGACAAAACTATAAATTCTTTAGAATTAATGGGGAATAAATAAAGGCTTTTTGACTAGCTGAACAGTTTAATAACACAGCTCTGCATAGGGCTAGAGAAGGATCTGCTAGGTAACGAACTCTGAAGATATCAGCTGCATACCAAACTTGGTTTGGAAAAGGGCGTAGAACTCGCGTACGAGGACCACTTAACGATATGAACTTCGACAATTCCAAGAATGATACCTTAAAACAGTTGTGGGTTGAGTGAATAATATTCTCACCAGAAAAATAAACAGTTTCATATTTTAATTCTCTATAGCAAACGATTATCACAGCACCGGTGACTGAACGGACAATAACTCTGGTTCACAAAGCGAGTGGTTGGTAGTTGGATTCAGATTATCTCCTAATGAAAACAAAAACCAATTGTGCAGTTTAAGAGTTATCATCGAAAACGGCAAACCTGACCGATAAAGGCACAGTACATCGTCAACGATGAAACTGCACTCACAATCAGCGAAATAGTCTGGGTCCTCAAACTTGTCTGCGACATCAAGTCCACCAGGCGAACCATCTGAAACTGTCTCAATGTCACTAAGTGTTACAAAGTCGATCGAAATTTGAATATGTTGTTTACTGCTACTGCAGTGACATTTATAATTATGCAACGGTCGGCGCTTTCGCACAGTGTGATGTAGTGCGTGAATAGATATGAAATGTTTTGTCGGAAGTTTAGCAAATTCTCCAAAAATAACTGGTGACAATGTATGATGTTGCAAGCTCTGTTACACTTAATCTATCTGATTTCAAATGATAGTTGATTCCTCAATCCTACCCGATATTGCAAACCATCCAGCACAAGCTATACTAAATTGTAGATCTTTTTCGGGTAACAATAAATGATATTATTATAAATATGGTTAATCAGGAAGCAAAATGTCACTGGTTGAAAAAGCTTCCGTTTGCTGTAGCAAACACGGCCGATTGTTATCTGAAAGTGAATTTCAAGTCCTCCCTGACGTATAAGTATTAGTCCCACGGTGACCAATAATTACCACCTCTAATAACGAACATTCATGTGTTAGAAAAAGCCATCGAAAAAATGGAATATATATGTATGGTACTTCTGACAAAACTGACGGCAAAATTGTTCTCGTCTTGAAAGTGAGTTGACCGGATTATATTATCATGCAGAAAAAGCGCTCAAAATGTAGCGACCAGAAAGCGAGTTTGTGAAATGGCCATAGGTTACAGGGAAAAAATTTCACTTGAACCTTTCATTTTAGATACTTTTCAGAGGACAATAAAATGTTAAATATCCAATAAATCGCGGTCAATCGAGAAACAGTTGGGGAGTTACATTCCTTGCATGCAAACATTACACAAATCTTGTCACGATTTTGCGCTGCGAAAAGTGGAAGGAAGTTGGAAGTTCGGGCCAACTTTCTACAAACCAACAGACTATGAGTGAACAAATTTCAACAATCAACACGGCACCAAGCATACAGTATCAAACATACCAAACAGTTTTCAACCAATCCAACATAAAATTGTGAACTTTTAGTTCGGTAATTTAACGCCATACTCTATCCGTTAGTGAGAACTGTCATTCAAGTTATAACTTCCGTTTTCCGCACGACGCGATGTGCGCTCATAGTTGACCAAAACATTGCTCTGAAATGGTCCCTATATATGAGATGATTGCCGACCAGTTTAAAAGTAGGCGACACCAGTAACGTATGTTCATCATGTTCTGAAGAGAGAAAAGGTTTTTCAGGTGACAACGCTGCGCGCTAATTTGACAATATAGATATGCAACTTGCTACTATGGCTTCTATTCACGCTACCATCGATCGTAGTCAGGAATCTAAATGAGATGCACCCATCTGCCAGACACTAATTTCTGGAATACGGCTTTTGAAACCGGTAGATTTTGTCATTAGTTAGTGCACTAGCAACCAAAAAGGAAACTGGATGTCTCGAGGTTCTTTCTTAAGTGTCCATAGACCAACAGTGTTTACCTTTCAGTATATTTTGACCAGAAAACAGCGATTTACAAAACGAAGCATGATCTCTATCGGCAAAGTAGCAAAGCTGCTTCGAAGCAGAGAAAACATGATGACACTAAAAACGGGAAAGAAAGTATACAGTTGGTTCATGGCGGCAATATGCAGTTATCTCCACGCAACAACCAGTTGTCCTGCGCCTTAATCATCCTCGGTGTGATGGACAGTAAGCAACTAAATGGTGCATAGTTAGTCACAGCCGTCTGAAAATAACTTTGTTTTCAGAGTATAATCAATCGACAAGTTCACTATATAAGTAACTATTCTGGCAGATGCGTTGCTTTGTATCCAAATGTTCATATCAATTATTAATTCATTGGAGTTGTAACAGCATGCATTGGTTGTGGTTTAGATTTAGATACGAACTGTGTTCATAAAATTTGTTTGGGTTTCATTTGTCACATCGAACCTCTCACCAAACAATAATGCACATAGGAGTTTCAGCGATTTTAGGTTAATATAAAAAAGAGAAACATCTCATGCGCGTAAGTTTATGTCCATGACAATCAGAAAATTGAATTTGCTGACTTGTTCAAGAAGGAAACGGAACCGTTTTCGGATTTAAAAAAGAATATTTACCATTGAATATAACTCTGGTGACTGTCTAATGATGATGCACACCGACTGAACCCTTTACGAGCAAGCACATGGAAGAAATCTCGACGACTAACCAAGGAGACAAGTATACACACATAATTTTTGGGCGACTTATGAGAGTGCTGGGGAGTCAGTGAAATGAACAACGGTTGGTACTCACCTGTGCTTTACCGAAGCAAAGGTTTGTGTAATCTTTTTCACATAAGCCCTAGATAACAAGCGGTGTTGCCAGCAATCAGCTTGTTAAGCTTAAACTTAAAGTGGGGGGAAGGAAACGACTTATTGATTCTTTCAGCCCTGGTTCGTGAACTATTGCCATGAGACTGGAAGAAGTGATCGAACAATCGCACAGATTTTCCTTCAACTTGACTAACATTACACTGATCTTACAACATTTACAGTAAAGACCGTTATTTTGCCAGGATGTTTACGAACTTGATTTTGTGAAACCAGGTGAATCATGTTAGTGTGCCAAACTTTATTCTTGACAAATCTCACCCATAATGCTAGAATAAGTTTACCATATAGTGTGTCAGTCTAGTCCTTAAGGAAGATAAAGCCAGACATACAATGAAGAAACTTTCGAAAGATAGAAAATACATAACGGTAAAATAAATTGTCCGTTAAAAATAAATGGAATTTAGCGTATCGTGTTTACCACAGAAACAACAAATAGATCATTTGTTTATTCAAAGTAAAGAAATATAAATATTCCCAGAGCAATTAGGAATATATGCTTGTTTTCCACTGCTACATGTGGGTTACGTTATGCTCGCTTACATTTAATTGATTTTTAGATGTTTACATATAAAGTCACATGATAAAAAGATGATGGGTTGCGTGACTTATTGATTACAGTGGCCGAGTCATACAGAAGTGGTATAAATACTGATTATTAGAAAATCTGAGACAATTCGCAATTCACATACTGTCAGAAAGAAAAGGTAAATCAATGATTACAAAATTAGTTCTCATGAGCAGTGATCAGTCGGAATACGGCGTCGTTAATCCAACTGGTGGTAATCTATTGGATGTACGTAATAGATTCAGGACAATCCGCTTGACGATAATTATAAAAGTTGGATCCAGCCGGTTACTGTTGATCTCTTGAAGTTGGAATGCACTGTGTTATAAAGGAGACAGAAAAAAACATTACTTCATTAATGTTTAGCTGATTAATGTAAGTTGAACCTTAGGGAGTTTGTATAACGTTGGCCCAAGGTAACTGAGTGAATGTTTGACTCAAAGATATGGAAGGTGTAGGCTGAACATACCATACGTCGCAAGGCAACTATAACTGATCACGAAAGCATTAGCAGTATGCCGAAAAATTGTTCAACATCAGGCAACTTGTAAGTCAATGAGACATTGTTGGGCTATATTCATCACTGGCTGCGTGAATCATATGTGCTAGCGCATTAAACTAAACTCCGAAGCACTCTGAATTTTTAATGGTTATACCTAAACCTTTGGCTCACACAGCTTCTAATCAATGGTACTATAAGCTGACACATCTAGGCTTGTGTATTAGTTCAGTAAAACTAAGGGGTAGGTCACAAACACGTTCAGCCAGATAAATTAAAATGTGTCCTGCAGTTTGAAACTTCACACCAAGGATTAACTCCGAATATCACGAGGTGCATGTCAGAATGTAAACTCGGTTTCAAACCGTCTACAATGAGCTGAACATTCTGCATTCCGTGAGAGGTATTATTATAGCAAGTTTCCTTCATCTCAGATAACATGTGAAAAGCTTGCGTTTTCTTAGGCATCTCAGGATGCGTTTTAACGTTCACGATTAAAACTTGATTCTGGAAGGTTTTGGTGTTTGGGTAGAAGTATTCGTGAGAAGCTGGAACTAGGAATGTACTTAACTAAAAAGCATGCTAATGAGGTTACGCTGGCAGAGGTGAACCTATGGAAAAAAAATAAACTTCCGTATATCTAGGGTCATGTAGCCTGTATTCAAACTGCGTACGAAGTCGGTATTGAAGCATATCAATGTGGTTTAAAAAGTATTCATATTCATATTCATATCAAACAAATGCCACACAGACGTTACCCTATAACTGTGAAACACAACATCTTAGGAAGAAGAACCTGAAGAACCTGCAGATATTTTAAGTTGCTTTATTGGGCGCAGTGCTTGGCGCTGAAGGGTAAACAACTTGATCGAATAAAATCTACATCCTACTATCACTCATTTACACCGACCTACTCAACCGAGGACTTGGTCGTTCGAAAATACCCTAATCAAAATTAGAAACTCAATTTGTGACAACTAACGTGTTATAAACTCTCTCCGTTTTGCCCAGTAATTGGTAACGCATCGATATGCATCATAAACCATCCAAATGCAACAACTTCCAGGAATGTTCAATATGGCGGATGATCGGCTGACATTTTTCGTACACGTCCATCAGTCTATAATGTCAGAATAACTTCCTTTTAACCTCATCGCAATTGCGCAGTTTATTGTGCAAGCCCTTCAAGGATCGAATACTTGAAGGCAAAGTATGTTTTAGTACTTCCAAACCGTAAACAGAACGGATATGGGAAAATATAACGTGCGTTGTGCTGATGCTCATTTTTAGGTAACTCCATGGTTAAGCCACAGTGAGTTAAAACAAAAAGTTATCGGTTTCGCAACGTTTCGACTCTCTCGGAGAGCCTTTATCAAGCGATTTAAAGCTGATTTAAGTAGCTTGATAAAGGCCATCCGAGAGGGTCGAAAAGTTGCAGAACCAACAACTCTTTGGCTTTATCTCATTGTGGCTTAAACAAGAAATTACTTAGCGATGTAAGTCTTCCAATTTCAGTGTCTGTAGTGTCATCATCCTAACAACGATATGTTTGATAGTGGCTATTTCGTTTTATTCTGACTTACAAGTATAGGCTTGTAGTATGGTTTTTTTGCTGATCTCAAATCTTTGCTCGCTGGAGTATGCTAAATTGCATAGAACTTGACTACATCTTCAAAAGATTTTGGTTTCAAATAAATCGTCCGAGTATCACAACTTCAATCCAAATTAGTGTTTCGTACCGCAAATTTCAATGCAACAGTTTGGCACGTATGCGGATGAAACAGAATGGAACAAAGGTACACATTTCTGACGTGAAGTAAATGATATGTACTCGCAGACGATCTGCCAAAGCTGAACACTCACTTTTAACAAACCCGTCCAACATCCACCGATACTTTGGCTAGCTGTCCATGGACCTATAAAAATTCGTGTCGTCGCCAGAATGGTAGACAACGTTAGCTGAATCAAGTGGGCGCTTCACTTGAAGTACGTATTCGTCGCAGTCAGCACATGACCATCCATCAAGACTAAGCTAACTCAACTCCCGCAGTATATTCAGTTGTACTGATTGAAGTGATCTCTACAGACAGTCTCAAATACAAGAAGTCCGGAGAACTGTTTTTTAAATCTCGAGTTAAACAACCTACAGGGCGTCGGGTTCACAAAAATAACTTTCTAAAATACAAAACCAATATATGCAACAGGTGGATATTACACGGTGCTCCTGAGGTTTATGACGTCCAACCCAGTGACATTTGCTGATATCTTGTAAAAAGACATTTTTACAGGGTCTCTGTAATCTTAACGATGCCCGAAAAACACCTTGAAACGACTTACCCATAAGGTATAACAATAAATAATGTGAATATGTGGTAGAATTTGTTGTTGAGTCAACAAAGGCTTGATGGTGACAACATATTTCAAATGAATGTGACAATCGCTTTTCCTAGATAAAGCAGTCGACGTTGTCGATGTTTGTTTCTAGAACAGAATTTCGTGGCCTTATATGAATAGCTCATTCGTACACCGAGGTGTTTAAGACAAACTTACTAAGCAACCTACTAGGTCAAAATTGTCAACGGGTAGTGTCGGGAAAGATTGCGCTCTGACGTTTCAGAGCCCTATCATTGCGAGTAGGCCGCGTTCTCATATGTGGCCTCCGGAGGGTAGTTGGATGTACTTAATTGCGTCTGGTTTGGATCTGTCTGCTGTGCAACTGCTGGATTGTTCAAATATCCACCGTGAACTTTGTACAATGCGTACAGGAAGAACGCATCAATCCCGTAGATAACGAAATTCAGAGAAAAAATCACCTGAAGTCAAGCAAAGATTGCAAAAATAGACTAATCAAAACAAAATGGAAAATGACAAACGCATCGCAGAATACAAGCATATTCGCAGTGAAGCATCGAACAGTAAAATAAACCACAGTTGTAAGTTACAATTACAGGCAAAAGCACTAGTAAAATTACGCAAAAATTAGTAGGCCAGCCAGATCAATGAACAGCAGCAATGCAGATAGCGAACGACTTTTCTTATTCCGGTTACTAATTGCTGAATGAATCAAATCAGTTTCGACGCATGAAGGTAATATGCCCTGGGTTTAGAGCGCTAGATTGTAAGAACAAATTTCAACCTACTAATTTGTGGCCACATTTCAGAATATCATTAGCACCTACAGAGTATCTTTCATCAGATAGGCCAGGTAAAAACCAACAGTCATCTAGATAAAATGGTTTAAATCGACAGGCTATGCTAGTACGGCCCTGTCCACTGATTTGGCTAGTCCATCCTAGTTCCGTAGTTGAAGCTGCTCACTGAACTTATCTGAGATACATCTGATCATGAATTTCGGCTGATTAGTGTCAACAGGACAGATGAGAGTATGCATCGAAAGAAACCAAAGTGGTCTTTTTACGATGAAAACAGTGAGTAAAGTGAAACTTAAGAGAGCTGATTCATATCGTGACTACATTGACATGTGTTATCAAAACAGATGCTCCCTCTGTAAATGTGATTCATGTGTGTTTAAGCGTACCACTAAACTATTTTGTAAAGTCAGTGTCTGAAGCTCTCAACTGCGATCACGTGACATTAGGCGCCCCACACCCTGCATTGTTCTTGTTTGACACCATATTGCCTATTGCACACCACACTATAATTCTTTAACCAAACCGACTGCACCACACCAAGTTTTTTACTAAATCGTTATGCTTACCGACACTTTCTGATTATTTTTAAAATAATACGGACTGAAATGGCACACTTCACTACCAAATGTAATCCAGGTACAGTGGATTCAAAACTACACCCGACATATGGGCATTCTAATGGTTTCCTATTAAAATAAAACATTCTGTAAACATTTTTTCATATCTCCGGTGAGTTCCTAGTTAGATGGATGATGGTTAATAATTACACCATGACAGTTCTTTGTTAATCTATGGACACAAGAGGTTAAAGTATTTAAAGATCTAGCGAGTTGAACACTACTGTTTAGGAAGAATTGCAAATACAGCGTACTGAAACTGGAAGTCCAATGATCCTTGGATTAAGAACTCCTTACCAAAGCTGAAGTTGGCCCTTCGACAAAGTAGGGTCAATAAACCAGGTAGCCTCTTTCCAGCACTTTGAAAGATGATGAGGCATTAGTGGAAGCCTTAACTCAGATACTTCAACTGATACTTTCACGATTTTGTCAAGAATTTCGGACTCTTTTTAACAATTAGCACAGTAAACTACATATGCCCAGTAAAGTGTGGTCAAATGATATACTGTTTCACATAATGGAAAGGAAATTTCTTGTAAATGCTCTATTAGTTCTGTTCAATACAGAATTTATTAGACAGGACAGAAACTTCCCACTTCACCTGTACTTTAGGACAGTTTGATCGAAAACGTCATAACTCTCCGGAAGTTAAAATCAATACGTGTGAATCAGGCTATTTTGTGAAACAAACCTTAATCTATGTTGCTTTGTCAATTCCATGAACCACCGCCGAGTTTATTTGCTATTGTTGGGTGTAAATAAGGACACAACTTGCCCAAAATGGGGCGTGGTTCTTAGACACACGGAAAACTAAGCCCCGGTTCATGCATAAAATTGACGTTGTACTCGGACATATTCCGCCGGCGAATTTGATGAAATGAAAAGAAGATATGCGCTCAAACTTCTTAAATTTCATGTTCTGACTCAAAGCATTCCCTTGTCCACATTAATTAAAAGTTGGCCGCATTGACAATGTGACGTAAGTATCAAAAACATGTACAGTAAGGCTACTGTTATTGGGTAAGCTTGTCTTTCAATAATATACTGCGTCCTACTGCAACCATTCAAGAGGTCGAAGGACCAACCGTAGTGAAGTAGGTCACCTGCAATTGGCCATCTCCTAATGAAACTAGGCAGGTTGTTGACCCCGGAGTCATCAAGGAACCTGGCCTATCTATTACCTGTCGCGATTGCTTCAAAGATCGTTAGGTAGCTTTGTTGTGCACCATTTGATTGGTTGACGGAAACTTGCTTACACATGAATGGGACTAGTGGGACACCTAGCAGAAATGTGGCGGTCATTCGGATTATCCAAATTCTTAACTGGATTGAGCTTTTCCACCCGTCTGTAAAATAGACTTTTTACAGTCTTCATGTACACTCCTTCGAAATAGCAAATTCGAAACACGCAGAAGCACTCATAACATGTGTTCTTTGGATAAATATACTTTAGAAGGCAGGAAGTAGACGAAGATTTTGGCTTGCGTAAGTCCAATAGATAGATTGTATCAAAAAGGTGAAAACCACAACCTACAGTCTCTAGTAAGGGTATATTTTGGGCCGTTCTTATTTGATACGACGGCATACTTGAAGCAATCTACTTAAGACGCTAAGAAGGCCTAAGTAAATGTATTGGTTATGAACAATTGTATGTTGTTCAATTTGAATCAGTGTAGTCTAGTTACAATGGGTATTGAACAAAACAACACAGCTTATTTAATAGTGCAAGTTCGGTGAACTTCCGAACAGAACGACACAGTGATTTTGGTTTTAGTATGAAAATCTTAAAAGATTGCACGACAGAAAGTGCCTGTAAGAATGACGGAGAAAAGGAGTGTCACAATAACATGATCCTAAATTAAATTCCAAATTAACGTTGGGTCAGATCAAACATGGATGTGGATTGAAATAAGCAGTAGTAAAACTAAATGAAACCAGGGTTTTCAAGACGAACAGATGATCGGTTGACTTGTGTGCCCAATAAGGGCTTGTTCGGCCAGCCTTAAACATATCGTGATCTTGAATGTTACAATAAGCTATAGACAACAGTTGTGTTAACTTTGTGTTTAGTGATGAGATTGGGAATGTCTCTACTTGGTTTCATTGGTTCGTGTTAAAATTGCATGAAATGGACAAGTTCTACTTAACCTGTTCAATTGAATGGAGAATAAAACTGCAACAGACAAAAGATGTGCCTAAATATATTCAACTCTTAGGCTGATAACATTGCTGATACGGAAATTTTCATAGCCAAATGGGGAGAAAAGGTGGACGGTAAAAATCCCTGGATGAAATAATACAAACAGCAAACACCATAGAATAGGCCTTGAGTCAGGGCACTCGTTTTTCATCAGGCATTATCCAGGTAATTAGGAGGAGCTTAGTAAAGCAAACTTGTATCCCCAACTTCAATGTCACAGTGGTGACCAGATGTCGATTTTTGTTCTCATGCATCACAAGAAAACAGAACGTTCCCTGTGTAGGCTATGAGCGTGTGAACATTAACTTGTTAGGTCAAAAGAAACGTTTGAGTAGAAGTTATCAAGCCAATAGGTTCACACTTCTAACTCAGTGACAACCCCACACTGCAATAATTGCAATCCGACAGTGGCAGCTTTCACCGCCCTGTAGAAAAATCGCTAGTTTAGTTGTATTTTTCCTCACAGCTATCATGTACATCAGAGGACTGGCTGCTTAAATCTCTTGCACGTCACTACACTGAAGTGTTTGGCCACGGTCACCGGTGGATAGTGCATAGCGGATCGGGTTAACCCTTTCTATCTTGACAGAACATAAGACAGACAGTCACCTTAAACTAAGACAGACAGCCGCACGATCTAGACTGATAATCCACTTTTAGATAAAGGAATGCACCTCACCTACTCAGTAGTATACTCTGCTTACTGAACGTTACTATTGTTGTATTTATGGATATACGGAAGCAGCACAGGCTTTGGACACATTGTGGTTTCAATCATCGCCTTGTAGGTTACCTTGTTCAGAGAAGTTTGTATATTATTTAGCTGGAATGATTATGCTTTTAAAGAAACTAAGTTGTGAGCAACAAAACTTGAAAGCCTAGTCTGAAAAATCGTATTTAGGACCAGCTGAAGTACCGATTTTTAGAACACGGCGGCTACTTGTCAATGTTGTACAATAGTTATTAGACACCCTGTGAACAACTATGAACAATCCAATTAAAACCTACCGCAGCCGCTATCACAGTGCCCCGACTGTTGGCTGTTGCAGCGGCCACAATGATGCAGATAAGTTGAAAGACGCCGCTGATGGTGATACACATGAACTCCTGAAAGAGTGAGAAAAGAAGCGAAAGAAAATAAAGATGTGTAGTAGTAAAATACACTGACACTGCTACTCACATAGTAAGCCATAAATGTGTGCTTCACTAAGAGGTGAACGAATCAATTATTGGTACAAAAGTTGGACATGGCGCTTAAGGTGTTACTGATCTTCATTTGGTCGTCCTTTACGGTGGTTTGTTGTTATCTGCTCAAATAATGCAAGCAAAATCCCATTGACCAAGTAAACATTTACACACGCTATGGGTACAGAACATTACACCAAAAAGGTTTCATAACGATATCTGTTGTTTTTAAATCAAACACTCATAAGACTTAGCTGTTTTTGCACAAACGGTTTGACGCCGAGGGTGAAGAAAATATAACCACATTTATTTCTACTAAGTACTAAGGCGTTCTCACAGGTCATATGATAACTCGTGGAGTTACATTTGAACTGTCATTTTTGCAAATGGAAGTGTGGTAATGGTGTGTACACTAAATAATCCGAAACATCACGCATGTCCCTGATCATCAATGTCAGTTTCAGCCCAACAGCTGGTGTGCATACTTCAATCTCCTACAGTCATGCGGCCCTGTCTCTTCGTGAACGAGATGGAAGTATAAACATGGATTCAGAATGAGCCAAATGACTTTCTAAGTTCGACCTCATAGTAACGTTTTAAGGCTGTTATATTCATCGGACTGAGACTAAAGTGGATGAAATTTGCGTAAAACTTCAAGGTGTTGATTAACTAAGTGTAGGTCGTTACGAACAGTTTAGGATCTCTTGTTATCATCTTACTGGAGAAACACGGATGTGACTTATCACTCGACCAGTTTACTAATTTGTATAGACTGCAAACGACAAAATACGAAATGGCTTGTTTATTGAAGATCTGTTTATCTTTATCTATTAACTGTTGTCATCAGTGATAATAAATTTATTATGTTTAGCTAGAACACATACACATTTAGTGACTTTGACACTCGATACAACTAGTTCACAGCTATACAAAGAGATAACAAGCTATGCGCGTCAAACAGGATCTATCATAAAGAAAATTTCCGTGCAGCTTATAATTGGAAATACGAGATGTTAGACAAAAATAACCAAGTTTGTAAGAACCCTAAGTACTTGCATGTAAACGGGCAAGTACAGAATGCTTACATCTTTCAGGCAACATACAATCATAAAGATACATTCAGTTGCTGTGTGCAAGCGAAATACACCAGACGGTCTATTTATCTTTGTAACCGTTTTTTATCATAACTGCTCCCTCAGAATGAAAATATCAATATTCTGATAACTAATTCTAACTCCCTGGGCGAACATGATCAAATGCTGCAAAAGAACGACATAGCCACAGATCTGAACGCACCTGCAGTCAATTCAATTCACGATAATCCATAAAGCAAAAATCAACCGTAATGAACACATTTTAATGCAACAGTTGTTGAGTCACTTCACCATGTGATAACCAACAAGTTTGAGCTAGGGGCTAAACGTTTCTGGTCACATCGCGTACAAATTATAAGATCAATAGATAGATGTTTTGCCGAATGCTTTCGAATGCCGTTCGCTGCTCTAGAATACAAAGTGCTTCTGCAGGACCGTTACGAGCAAGTGGGTTGAATGCTGGATAACAAAGCTATGGGGTTTTTGATTGGTTTGTGCTAACCTAAAATGGCATCAGCAGCTTCGAGAATTTCGGGAATGAAATAGAAACTCGTTTCTTCAAGATTAGATTTATGCTTGCTAACCTAGGCCATCTCTGGTGACAGGTGGCATCTGTTTGAATCTTAAGACTCGCGTATTTATATGCGAATTTAAGTGCTGTTCAACGTTATGATTGCGGAACTTGACCGCTCAAAGTAGAGGTCGCAAACGGCCTTGAAGTACTTGGAGATCAATGTCTGCAAACGATCGTTCACATCGGGTGGTACCAGAGGGTAGGCAACGAAGAGGATAGAAAGCGGGTAATATGTAATTTACACCAAGCGAGTTCTCTTGTTTAATCCTTATAATTTCACACAAAGATAGCTATAGCCTTTGATAAGAATGTCAGCTACTCGTTTACCACACCGAACACTTACTGCTGATGTCACGGCCGACTGGCAAAAGCTGAAAGATAGACAGATAATGAGCTAAGGTAAATAAATGAAGTCGTTCACCAAGGCCGTTGTAGGTCGGGTTCATCTTTCGAGCTTTGGATTGTGGGGCCAACACATTCGGTGATAGGAAACATTAGGTAAGGTGTAGGTTGATCGGGCTCAGTGGCATGAATGTTATTCAGCTAAATTGTCTGTGAAGTAAGTGCGCTTGGTGACGCGGAGTAGCGAAAGCCGTAAGTGAGCTCTCTTGTTGATGATGCCTTATTTCCATTTATAGCTCGATCGTTTGTTTGTAGGGTGTAGGCAGATTGATGTCGAATGTTTGAAAAAGGATTTAATTATTTTTGGTGGATTTGCTTTCCTCCATTTTCTTTTACTGACCTGGGCTTGCTTTTTTCATGATGGTAGAGTAACATTTAAGGATCGGCAAGACTCACTGATGTACTGTTTTCATTGGTGATGATGATGATGATGATAGTGTCCCTTAGAGTGTGGTTTGAGGTCTATGTGCTGGTTTACTCTTAGCCAAAAGCTTTTCCATCCTCGTTTTATGGCTTATGCATTTAGGCCGAAAGTCACATGAATGTAGGCTTTCTGATACTATTGCGGTATACGTAAAGTCACGTCATTCTAATGAGAATTGAATTTTATAGTGAACGAATACCAGTCAGCAGTCAGAAAAAAACGCAAAGATATAGGAATTGAAACTGACTGACTAATATTACTTTGTGGATTGGCGATAACTAGCAGAAAGCTAGTAGGGAAATCATGAAAAAGCGAATTGAAACTCTGTAGAAATGACGAATCAACATGTTTTAGTGCTGCACTTTCCAGCCACTTAGGTGACCAACGTGAGATGTGTGGCATTTATAATCCCCTTAACAAACGATTGGGAGTCAAACGAATATAAATGTGGTTAAGTCACAAAACGTATTTTTACGGTTACTGTCATTGGTGTTGTATGTTGCTGTAGTAAGTGATTTTTAAATATGTGGGCTATTTGGTATGAAATAGTTGTTAAAAATGAGGAACAATTCATTGCGGTACTCATGTCTACAAACATACTAAACGAGTCAGAGTATCACTCGACTGCAATCTGAAGAGTTGAAGTCGCCAGGTTGATGCGTGTTGTATTGAAAGCTATAACAAAGAGGGTGACTGATTGTAGTGGTGAAAGCTCATAATGGTACTTGCTACTTTACAAGATAAAAAGTAGAGAGGAACACAAAGAAAGGATGGTTGTTTAGACACCGTAAATTTTGACCGAAGCTCTGCGCATCAAGAAGGCTGACTGAATTTCTGTTTCTGATTGAACTCAACAAGCAGCTGTCCACTTTTTAACTGACATTCACGCTAATGTCGGTACTCCTCGCTCGTCATTCCTTTCACAGACATCACCAAACAAAACACTCCCATGCCTTCACAACTGTGCAGGTTACAGACGCAGTCCGAATTTTTTGTTTGCTTAAAAGCTAACATTTCAAATAGTGTTCGTTGAATTCAGCAACAAGAAAACAGCGTGCAACCGTGGCGAACGCGGAGAACATTTTATTGACTAAATATGCGCGGGTAGTATAGAAGAAGTAATTGAATGAAACAACAACTTTTAGAAGAATGGAAATTCATAAATGAAGATTTTAAGGTTAAGGAGGTGTTCACCACATTGATCGGATTAACCAGAAAGCGGCCTATCTAATAAATGGTTGATAAAAATCAATTTAGGAGCTTGTTATGATATGCTCGAATGGTTGGAATTATAAGGAAAATCTCAGGTCTCCAACATTGAGTTGAGTGTAAGGAATTTTGACAACGAGCAGACATAAAAATATGTATGTGGATAAGTAATGAACAGAATTTAGACTCGCTGATCGTCCGCACACTACAACAAACTGTCAGAAGTAAAAGTGCTGAGGGACGTTCAAGCAGAAGTGGACAAGTACATACGGCATCTCCACGCTAACTAGATGGACTATAAAGAGCTTATCACTTTGCAGCCGTACGACCAATACTAACAAAAATTAATATTACCCATGAGCCTGATTCCCTATACCTTACATTAATATACTGGGCACGGGAAATAGTAAATAGGCCGGTGGTTCGATTACACCGGCGTGCTGGTGTTGATCTAAACGATTCTTTGTTTTAGCGATATCGGCTTCTCTATTTTGGTTGTGCGCACAGATATACACAGGAAATATTTTGGACCGAGATACCAGCCGGCTTTTGAAATATTTCACTTGATGCTACACGCTGTAAGTAAAACCAATCGGTTCCATCGATCTTATCGGCTCAAGGATATTGCGCACACACATCCTCAGCTGTCCTTGACCGAATTCCTTGGTTTGCTAACCAGACCTAGAAGTCTAAAGCCGTTAGCGTGTGATTGGCTGTTGAGTATGTTGATCAACGCCCGTGGTTACTAAGTTTGAGAGGTAAAGACAAACAGATAAACCAGTTAGCAGTGTCCTCCATTTCTGCACTGATTAAAAATTGCACTGAAAAGTCACTGAGTTGTGCACATCAGCGTAGTCACACCTGACTGTTTTCGCTAACTGCTTGCAGAAAGCACATGAACCCTTTCGTTTGCAAGTCCGACTCGATTTAAGATTACAATACATCACACAAATTAACTTATAGAAAGAAAATTTTGGTAACATTTTGAAGTGCTATTCGGTTGCGAAATAGTGTGAATAACCGTAAGCGCAAACTATATTACATTTGAACGAAGTTCACATCTTGTTTTCATAAGTCAAACTACCTGCGAATTTATGATTTCGGCATGCTTAATATTTGTCCCACTGTATGTTATCAAACTACCTTTCAACTGTTAAAGTAAGTTGGAATCAGAAAGTGGAGATACGGTGATAACTCACTTATCCGGAGGAAGGCTTAAACCTCTCACCAGACGCAGTTCTACTTATCAATAACTAATTGACGTGACAACAAACAAGTGATGAGATTGACAGTTTGCATATATGGACTCATAAGCAGATAATACGTAGTCGATCACACAGGAAGAAACTATCTATCGACCATATGGCATCGTTATCTTAAATTGTCACTTAGTGGGTCCGAGGCAGAAATGAGATAATGTCTAGTGATCACAAAAGCAAACAAAGGAAATGCTCATATTTAACGGTTTAAATACTTGACACCAATGTATACTTAAGTTTGTTTGTTACAGCTTTTTTAGGAGGACCACACAAGTGGTTCGAATTAGTAATCGATAACTGGTTTGAATGGTTTTGCTCGTCTGCTTTAACAACACTGCAAGTAGACATAGCATGCAAGGTGGATCCACCAGTGTTATGTTTGTCATAAGTGGAGTATAAACATAGCTATCACAAATCTCGTTAAACCAAGTATAAGACGTAATTCTTACGATGCTTTCAGGATCAGCGGTTAGTACAGCCTTAAAATGTGTGCACTTATTTGTAGGGTACATTTCGGGGTACCCTGTAGTATAGTGGAATATGAACACAAAGAGAGACTGCTGATTCCGCTGAGACAATGTGCTCACATATTTGCTCACTTGTACCCATATATTCTTTAACACATCAACTTGACCTACATGCCGATCGGCAGATGGTTTACTGACTTCTGTAACCAACTAATCTGCCATCTGTTCATCTTAATTGTGTACTACTTGATGCAATACTTCATCAACTTCGTTCTACTTCATTCTATGCCGTATTCCGTGTAACAGGATATTAAAACTACCGGCTGAAAATCAGTCTGAAATTTTATCCGACGAGCTCAAACAATTAGTTCCTACCCCTGATAATACCCTAAATTGATTTGAAACAAAATTCTTTGACATAGCACTACGCCAACCATTAAAGCCTTTTGACCGGGAAATATTAGAAGACTTGGGAGTTAACAAAGACACTAAGGTGAAGAATGTGAGAAAAACTTAAAACTAATTACCACTGATTAACTCGCCTAAGTTAGAAGGATGCAATCTGATCAATTCAGAACTAGACAATGTTCATTTTGTAAAAATTACTGAAATAGCCCAGTGCACAAATAATCTAGAAGTTAAGAATAACAAGTACCCACGTTATCCATAGATTAGAAATAGTAGCACATTAAGTGACCTGTTTTTGCCTGTCCAGCCTGAATCAACTTGCTAGGTGGCCGGAGGAATCATTGAAACTTGCATCGGCACTTTGTCAGTTCAGTCTAAATGGTAGTGTTGATTTGCTAGGTTTCATTAAGGATGAAAATGATTATATTTTACACATTTCCTTTAGACGTTATTTCATACGGTAATGTAATTTATGTATTTTAACCGTTTTAGTTAGAATAAAACAACGTATCATGCTCCCTGATAAGTGTGAACTTCTCTATCAACTGCATGCCCTCTGATTAAGTTTACTGATTTGAGCTCCTCAAAAAAATGTAGCACAAAATTTTTTTCTTGAAAGAGTGTATTGCGTTAAGCACAAAAACCGTTGCCTCAATCAATATCTAATTCCATATACCTAGATTGCTTTGAAAACTGCATCTGGTTGGCGTGGCTGATAAGACCAGCCAACACATTGTATCATCTGACACTTTGTCACCCTAGTTTGTAAATTTATTCGAATGGTTCCTCTTGGATCATATCTCTACGCACCATTAGGACCTTCCCATTTCGGTCGTCATTCGTCTGCGCTACAGACTAGCGGCATATAACACTGATTTCCAGTGGGAGTGCATTTTTGATTACACACACTTTGACTGAATGATTCAAGTAAACGGACTTTTAACTATATAGAACAGCACACTTTTCACCTTCTTGTTGATCCTAAGCAGGTGAGTTGCGCTCGTAAACTTTACACAGGAACATTTGAGATGGAAATACATTTTGGATACTGGTTATTACTTGGCAGTCGACGACGATATGAGAAGTCCACCGAGGTCTGTTGATACCCATTTTTTCGTAGCTTTAGGTGAAAGATCTCACGGAGAATGTTCGGCTATATTATAAGTCAGTAGACGTCATTCTGAGTGGCACCCCAGTTGTGACAACTTTGTTTGATTCAATGAACTCAGCTCACTCCAATCCCAACCCGACAGCTGGGGAGAAATGTTCAAATAAGCTTTTTTATCTAGATAATTTATTAAATTGGAAAACCCTCATTCGGACTACATGGCCAATCTACGGAAAACCAACTCTAATTAGCTAGTATCCGCGATTTCAAAAGCTAGATTAGATAATTAACGAAATGTGCCCAGTGTTCAACCTGTTTATGACAGGAACACCAATGGTGATAACCTGTGAAAGGGAGAAGTAAATCCTATCACTCCATTCTGAAAACTAACCTGTGACCAATAACTTTATCAAGAAAATGGACCATCAGCACTTGTTTAATGATCATAACTAAAGCAAACGCTTTATGAAACGTGAGGCTCACAATAGATGGTTCAACTGAACAACTAATGCACCACTTCAAGTCGAGTTTTCGGCGAACTTATTACGCTCCTCAACCTTGTGTACTATTGCGATTGATACAACTGCCCGTATAATCAAGCAAATGAAAACAGACTTGCTAACCTCCCACCTCGTGTGACTTGCAATTTTCTATACATTTGTTGTGATCGCCAAATAAGGAAGGTTGTTTATCTCTGGTATTAGATTCAGTGAACACATCCAAAGCGGTTGCCCCGATTAAACCAGGTGTCTCACAAGTGTGAAATGCTTTCCTTTCTGTCAACTGGTTGATGGTGTGGACAGAAGACGATACATCAGCACCGCACTCAGTGTCCTGTTTCGGACCACCAAGGCCTTATTAAGGGGACGCACAAACCGACCTCGGGCGTTTCGACATGAAGCCTTAGCTGTTCTGGTGGCCGAACATAATGCAAAACAGAAGACCCCAGGATAGATGCATGGTCGTCACTAGCTTATCTGCTACCCGCTGTGCATTTTTTGCACTATGGCTTAGATATGTCAACTAAAGGTTGTTTCGGAAACGTCCTACTAATGACTCTTTTGGTCCTTTTATAAAGGTCGTTGAAGGAACTCGCACTATAATTCACTTTTATCTTAAATGCACCGAAAACCGCCGTACTTATCTACACCAGTTGCAACGTAGTACTTCAAAGACAGTTATGTCCTCAACATTGGCGTTGCCAGCCAACCAGAATGGTGAATCTCCATAATGTAAATCTTATTTCCTTCTTCCCCATAATTCACTGAACAGCACAGTTTTTGGTTGAGAATAAGCGCATGTTAACTACAGTTTTAAAATATCTCATGGTATGGACAACATAAATTCAAAAACTTTTGTCCCGTTATTTTGCACTTATGATTTCTGACCTACGATTGTTTGCCTGTGGGTAAAAGCACGTGACTTACTACTTCATGCAATTTGACTACAAGTCAGTTACTTATCAAAATTTATAATTTTGTTTATATGTAAATCTACATACCACAGAATGAACCCGGTCATGGCGTTCTATTAGTTAAATTCCTATGGCCGGTTTCTGATCACAATTACTTGTGTTCATTAGTCTAAAACTCACTTAGTTAACAAAGAATTGAGTATACCAGAGGTGAGTAAGTATGATGTGCATTGCTCAGTGTTTCAGCAAAACAGCATAGTTCCAAGGTAAGGTGTGACCGATTGGTTCAGGCCATAAGAATGCATTAAACCAGCTGTATATTATTCAACGGTTCCAAGTTGACACGCGCGACAGACCACATACAAATATGCTATCAGTGTACTACAGAATGAACTGCGGAATCTTATAAACCAGAATAGACACGGTGGAATGCGCGAGTAACCCAGTGCACATGTGAAGTTTCTGAGCTCCTAGCACGGCTTGCTATTTCAGATAGCAGAGCGTTTACCTCTAGCAGATATCATTAGATCGCTTTCAAAAAGTGATGCAGTCTCACAGTGATATTTCGAAGGCATTGTCAAATACGGTTCATGCAACTGGGACAAAGGCAGCCGAAGATCTTCAGGTTGGTGGTACTTAACCTGTCCAAATACGATAATTTATTCATTGTTAGACTGACACATTCATCAGCTCGGGTACGCCAAATATCACTGACGCATTATTCATTGTAAAGGTAAACTTCACCCTAATTTATAAAAAATAGGCCCAGCAGTATCAGTCCAAAACTCAAAGCATGATGACTATATATTTCAGAAGTATATCACAGAAAACGGTGGACAGGTATACAGTCACAGAAAGTATTATTTACTCAAAAGTACGACGGTTCTATGGACTGAGTTGGCTGCTTCCGCGCACGTAATGCATATTAGTGAGCTCGTCTGATCACGGTGTTGCTAAAATCCTGAGATTTCTGACTCCAACTGTGCAGCAATATCTCGAGTGAGTTAACTGACTTGATTTTGATTCCCATTACTGAATTGTCTAGCAAACAAAAAACGTGACTCTCACACAACAGCTGCAACGGTTTGATGCAGTTGTTCTTTCAGTTGTTTCATTCAAATTGAGCACCTACTTACTACAGCACTCCAGTTAAGTTGCAATTAATGGAAGGTGTTCTAGCTAGAACCCTATTTTGGAGAACCAGGCATGTTCCAACGTTTGATCTGCTTCGATCAAAACAAAAGTAACTCATACAAAAAGTATTAACAATTAGCTGCCATGCAAAATCAATTGAATCTCAAAAAAGCTGACAGGGAGCAGCATATTAACAAAAACAATGTATATTTAAATTTTTACACGGAATGAACCGAACTCCAAATCGGAAATATGGACTTTTAGAATTAAGTCCTTTGAAAGCCATCAAATGATGAGTACTACTTAGTCGCGAACGGTTCCTGGTCATCTAATGTTTACGTCCTGTATGTGTTAACCCCCCGACTAGCGTAACCCTTACATGCGCTAAAGACTCTGACAACTGAATCAGCGAATGGCCGCTCGTAACTTACGTTGGCTGAAACACAGTATGGCGCAATTAAACCGATGAACCTGCTGCGCAAAACTATATCTTCAGTTTGCTAGACAGCTCATAATAATAACAGAAAAAATCAATTCAGTTAACTCATTCAAGACATTGCTACAAAGTTGGAACCAAAAGTTGCAGGCCTTTTTGCGAAACACTTTTAGCATTCGATAATCGGTTTTCTATACATAAAAGCTTGTGAGGTAGCCAATAACATTGCCATATTCCTAACTGATTGACACTCCTTTCCATTGTGTGCTTGTTTCTTTAGTTTTTCCTCCATATATCTGAAGTGCACAGTCTACCTGCTTTGGGTTCGTGACTGATGATGTGTTTGTGACTGATGCCCTGCGGAAGTGACTGTTTTGAAACCATAAACTCACGTGCTATATGGCGTTTACATTCTACTCCTAAATCTGAAAACCTTCTGCTAACTGGTGATAGAGCTTACGGTTCTCCCACCGGTATAACTCCAAGACAGTTGTTAACCGAATGAAAAAATCGAGGTCAAACATATAAGTACGCTGATCTGGCTAGTTCAACTCCATCACGAATTCATCAGTTCATTTCATAAGGGCCACAGAATTTTTCAATGATCAATCACATATTATCATCCACAGAATGGTGACGGTTTGACCTAAGCTTGGGTTTTCTAGGAACTTACGGTACGTTAGCAAGCCCGACAAGAAACTGTGCCTTTCAGCTGGTATTGACATGAGTTCATGGTCTATCACATCAGGTGATTAGTATAGACTTGACTGAAAACAAAAACTTATCCATACCCGCAAACAGTGCCACTTTGGGGCACAATAACCCACGTTTTTCTTTCTCGTCAAAATTTCCAGTATTTCTAGAATACGAATCCAGCTTTGCTCAATGTGGCTCATTAATTCTTATTACAAAAGGGTCGTATTTTTTCAAGGGATTCTGACACTCCACCACTTCACTTTCTTTCCTTCCTTAGCACAATTTCAAATGGACTTGCAATGCTTACGTCCCCTAAGTCATATCACGTAAATCTGCAAAGAATCTGGGTTATCGATAGCAACAACGAATCAAGAAGCGACCGCAGAATATCCCCGATGCCCTAGTTTCTTTGGTTTTGGCAATCTGGCAGAATTCGGCCCATTTGTGAAGCTTTATTACATGGTACTACGTTAGCCAGAAGCATGACTTCTCAGTAGGTGAATCTACATAACGTTTCTGTAATCTCTAAGTTGTTCTTCTTTCTATCGAGCCAGTATTAGGTATTCGCGATACCGTTCCCCATTTCCCGCCCGCACTGTCCTTAGTAATGGCATGTATTCTCATTAGGCACGGATAGCACTTATTTTTCTGGACGAAAGGGTTATGCATCAGTCTTTATATGAAGCAACTTTCATGCCACCTTAATTGATCTTTCTGAAGCTTGGTCTACGTACAATTCAAGTGACAAGTTCATTAGCCTACACACAACTTGGCTAGCGTCCTTTACAGGCAGACAGAAACCATGTTTTCATGCACAACTTAAATAGAAACGTAGATTTTTAAACATTCTTTATCAAGAATTCATCAAATTTGTTTTTACCGTAGTCTCATCAGGATAACCATGAAGAAACTATAATGACTTCCATGGGGTTGGGAGTTGCAGCATTCTTGTAATATTAAATATTTTTACTACAAAATGAAGTTGCTTTGTTGCAGCTTAATTTGAAGAACAGAGTCACTGATTGTGGTATTGCAATTATTGATAACGAAGACGGACATTCCTTCAGTAAAGCAAAGTTCGGAGATCTCCCAGGTTTGAAAAGCAAGTTCAGTTAATTCAATTATCCAAAAGTTGACAGTTTTAATTCTGTTCAGTCTTTGTTTGGTTTGTTCTTCTCCTACCCTACCAGAACTATTCCGACACGCTACGTTCGGCATCATCTCAGAAGAACAAAATGTGTGTAGGTCCGACGGAATAATCTTGTACAAAGTATAAAAAATTATAAACTTAATTCCAGCAAATGAAATGACTAAACGACTTCGTGGACGTACATTCGATAAGCATCCTACCATTATAGGTTCGCGGTAAATTAATGGCAAAACTGTTTCAGCCTGAAGGGTTATATCCTGCTTGTATTCTGGTCTACATATAGAGATATGAAAAAAACACGTATGAGCCATTACTTTTGTTTCTCATCATAAAACGAGTATGCAGCCTGTTACAGTTGTACAAATAAAAGATTAACATAAATCGGCCATCACACTTCTGCATACTATTGATTACTGAACTACTGTAGCAACCGAGGACAAGTTTTCAATACGCTTTGAAATCACGTTGTTACCAAACAGATTTGAAGAATGCAACAATCGCCAAGTAGGATGAGTACTTAAACACTACTTTGTTCGCTGTTTTCAGTTAAGTATGAGAGATGAAACACAGATATTTGGAGGTATGAAGACACGCGAGCTAAATTTACAAAGTGGTCAGCCATCATTAGTTTATGTGATCCACTGTGCAATGCGCTTACTAAACAAACACGCCTTAGCGTTTTTCGAAGCGTTTGCTGTACACCGTGTAAAGCCACCGTTATGCGTTCAGAAACGGATAGCAGTAAACCTATCGTTAGTTTGGTGATAGTTTAAATAGATTAAATGTTGCTCTCATCTCAATTTATTTGCCCGTATTCCTCGTTTCTTTCTTACATTTACATCTATTGTCATCATCTTCGATCGAGTGATCAAATAATGATTGACAACTTCCGATATTTTGCTCGTCAGCCCCCACACTCCCATATATTTGTACACTACATTGCGTAAGCAACTCGAAAGAACGAACAAAATAGTGCTTAAGCATTCGTCTCACATGACGGTTCTTGTCTTCTTCAAATTTTAGATTACCAGAGGTATCTTAAGCAGCGTACCATAAAACATCTGCTCAGCCGTTAGCTTCGGAGGTAAAATGGATGATTAATCTAGGCGTTTAGAGGTGAACGCCAAAAGTAACACTTCAAGCATTCGCGAACTTATCAGAAAATGCGGTGTGTCCGTCTGCCCAGTCAATCTGGAATTTAGCAGCGTTCAGACTAAACGGGAAAATGTTTCAACGAACAAGCACTTAGGCATTACGCTGGTTAACGTAGAGAATAAAACAACTTGCATGAGTCAACCGCATACAGATATATCGCTAACGTGGTCTACGGAGGAGTGAAGTTGGTCAGTAGTAGCACCTCACTAGTAGTCTGGATTGTATTTTCAATGGTTGTTTTGATTATAACACAAAACTTGGATTAAACTGAAAATTCATCAGTAGGTATTAACATAGTAAAGAGGCTTCTTCCGTTGTCCATTGCATCATAGCTGCATGGTGCTTTCTTAAATCCACTTAACGATGCAACAAAATGTGTTTTTCTAAATAAAAATGTTACTTTCAGGTGGAAGCCAAGTGTTCTGATGCCTTAACTATGGTTAGAATACTAATCATGATTAAGGACTGCTGGTGAACACTGACTTTACAGGCGTATACTTTGCACAGTGTGCGTTTAGAAGTTTTAATTAACAAATGGTTGACTACAAAACGTTAACACCTTAGTGTTTGTAAAATTATTTCTAAGCATGTGCCTGACCTGTGCATTGAGGTTTGCCAACTAAGATGTTAGAACACATCTCATGAACATTCCAAGTGCTCACGTAAAGTCTTCACAGTTAGTTTAGTTGAGACAAGCGTTTCAAAACTGCAGTTGACACAAAATACCTGGATATATTGATTAGTAATAACTGCGATCGTAAGTACTTGTGAAAAGTATTGTTCTGCCTATATGTTAAGTAACCCAGCCGAAAAAATGAAACACCTATGTGATTTTGTCGCGCACTCTCCTCTAATACTGATCACTATTATGGCTTAGTTTTCAGAATTAATCACATCAAGTCCCGAGCGTACGAACATGAAGGGCACATGGTTAATAATCCTGTAACAAGCGAGTAGTTGTGACACCGACTAACCATTATGTATTCGCGAACTCGAACTCAGGGTATACATATGTACTGTGATATAACAAAATGGAATAGATTAACTGTCATTCGAGGAACAAATTTGGGATACTTGAGGATTACGGCAAATAGACAGGGCGAATGTAGAAATAATTTAACTAAAGGTATAGGAGGTTACGTAACACTGACTTCATTAAGCTCAATTATTCGTCATGTGAGAGAGTTTTCACTGCTGAAAACTTCAATTGCATTTCTGACACCAACCAGAGAGCCCGGAGTTCATTAATGGCTCAATGTTCAAAGTCAAAGCTCTCAAACTCCAAAATTGTGTTATACGTTTGCCAGTATATGGTTTTCTTCAGTTTATCACACGAGAAGGTAAGCTATAGCTTGATAAATCAGTGATTTGTCCAAGTCAATGAAGCTATTAAACAAGGTTATTCTGTCTAGTGGCCGGTGGATACTGCCTGTCCAAAAACTTGCCGGTATACGTCGTCACTGTTAATATTGGGTTACCATCACACATGCTAAGTGCCTCGGAGACATCGGTTGGCAAAGATAAAAATATCAGGATGGGCCGGAATTTGTAGTAGTGGATTGAAATTTGTGGTAATAGAAGTTTTACAAATATACGGCGACCAAGACACCAATGCAACAAGGGTGACCAAAAAAGTTGCTACTGTCTGGAGTTCAGCAGACTGACATGCGCAACCAGCCATCATACTCAACTCTGTACTATGCTTGAAACACTGGGTCCTCTTTAATAACTTCATCAGTGCAGTAAGAAGACATATGTTGCGATATGTCAACGTTTCGTTTACTCCTATCAGCCGCAAACGTAAAACAAGCGAGTTATATATGACACAAAAAGAGATAGATAGGGTATCGACAAGTATACAGTCACGCCACACCTTATGTCATCACTACCACGGCAATCCTATGGTTTGCTTTAACCATTTTTGTCAACATAGCGCTAGCTGGTGAGTTCTGACCAAAATGGCATCGCTAAAGGCCAGTAGCTTGGGGTTCAGTTGACGTAACAATATTTTAAATGCTCTAAGTAGGTCAATCTGGTGACCTGTTATCATGAGATGTCTGGCAATCGATGCTGCGGGGCCTCGGGTAACAGATTCACCGGTTTCAGATTGTTTCATCATGTGTCATTTTAACCAGTTCGGGACGTGTTCTCCCACTCGTTGAGAAAATTGTCGGTCCGTTCTGTCTATGTAAACGGCATCGCAACTTAAAGTGAACTAATAAACAACGTGAGAGACAGAATGGTCAGACAAACTGCGTTCGTGACTGTGTAAAACGGGCACTTTGATGGCTTGAACCAACCGTAATTGGGCAGCTGCACACGTGCGGGATACGGTACATTGCAATTTGTGATTAATTTCGTTTACCAGATGATCACTTTTGAATTGCAAAGATAAGAATATATATATTTTTTAAGCTGTTTGTACTGGCTCATTGCATTTGGTCACCTTGGTGTTAATGTTTATGAAATTTCCAGCACGAGGTCTCGTGGCAGTAGAAGCTACTTGATTTAAAACCGGAAAACTCAAGTTTACTTGAATGTTGTTTAACAAACAGCCACTTTTAGCAAACCATTTTTTCAAGTGAATTCGGGAAAAGTCAGTTAGAAATTGAAGAAATTAACATATCATCTATTTGCTTGTTTATTGCTAGGAAATGAAGTTATGTTGAACATGTGTCTGAATTTGAAACACTGTTAAACATGTATGTTAATAGTCCCTTAAACCGATTTGGGTGTAATATCCAATTTCGGAATTACAGTTAACGGGACAGGATTCAATGGTAACGCAACTCTGTGTACAATATTAATATATTCACCAATCAGAATAGCCTAACCGCGAAATAACGGAACGCCTTGGACAAATGTTTGGTCAGTTGACTGAAACCACGTGAATAGAAAATAACTGACAGTGTAGTATATCGATCGACCAGCTAACAAAATCAATAGCCTTAGAAGGAAACAATTTTAACGAGTTCAGCTAAATAGGCGTTCCATCAATAAAATTATGGCCATCAAAGTGCTTACAACCTAACAAGCAATAAAAGTTCCCAAGATGAACAGAATGCCATAGCTAATAAATGAGCGTAGCGTTTCACTCCAGAAGCTTTTATAGATCAGACGAATCAGTTACGACTCTGATTATTTGATGTCAAAACATTTATCACAGGTGCATGCCTTTGTCAAACACTACGTTACATGGATTATCAAAAATAACTTGAAATCTCTAACTATTAGATCAATGGCAATGTTTGAAAAACTCGCAACGTTATCTTAAAATAGTAGTCAAGGCGAGTGATACGCTGTGGACTTTAACCGATAGTATGAGTACGATTGTCAACTAGACATTTTACCTCAGTTCCACTAACTGAGACTCCAGCTGCGTCCAGCTAAACAAGTAAACGCAACGAGATTCCAGTCACATTATGTTCTTAAATTTATCTGAATTTGCTGTGATATATGTGCAACTAAAAATAAATGATCGATGAAAATTCTGACCACGTTGTACGTCCTCAGATGAAGCTGATCCTACTCATTACAGCGTATCTTTTCTTCAACCCACAAACAAATACGTCAGTTCAATTCGCCCACGGTTAAGTATTTGCCGATCACCAGTAGCGCATCCGATTTTGCTTCGTCTCACATTAGAATTACTCCGAATGAGCGCATCACCATTAAACTACGTAAAAACTTTATTGGTCACGTGCTATTTTGCGAGGATAGACATAGTTCGGGTTAAATTTAAATTCTTAGTACAGTTTTTCACTGGAGTACGTAAGTGTCGCCTGCCTGGATGGGGTCCTCGTGATCCCTCAAGCCGCTGGTTAGAGACGCTACCCGAGATGATGATGTGTCGCAGTCAATGGCGGACCTGTATCCATACCATTTCTAGTTCTTCCGCTCAGTCTTATTTTAATGATGTTCGACAATCTTAGCAACGTTTTCTTCCAGGATATTCCACGTTACTTTTGAGGCGAGCGGCGGCCCGAGCCACCGTTTCTTTCGGTCAGGCTCATGGCTGTTATGATGATGATGATGTAAGTGCCACTCGTTACCATGTTATCTAGTGTGTGAACCTGTGCGACTAAAGCGGATAGATGAAATGTAATCTACAGCTCTACCTGTTTTCCTATTTACGTTCATCAGACAAAGTATAATGATTTGAGGTCAATGGCGCAGTGGTAAACACGGTTGCCTCATGAACAGCATGTCCGTGGTTCAAGTCCTGGCAGTGGCAATGATATGCACTACTGACGAGCTCTAATGGGAGCAAAACTCCAGTCTAGTGCTTCTTTTCGAAAGGGGCCAACTGCAAAGTCTATGGGAATGCGACAGCTGCGATCAACTGTGGGTGGTGTTCAATCCATATAATTATTTCCGTTCAATATGGCTCTGGTAAATCATATTTATTGTCAAAACAGAGTAATAAAGACAGATTTCAAGTCGAATAGAATAATTCCTTCCACCATATGGTCACTGGCATCAATACAGTTTGATCATACATAACACTGAATAAATCTGTAGAGCGTGCTTCATATATAGTACACTCAATCACCGTGTTTATATGTAACTGAACTCCAGACGGTTACTGACTCTGCAACATCCAGGTGAGTGAACAGGCGCCGTCTAATATTTCCCTCACGGAAACAACACTTCGAGCTTGCTCAAATTTTTCCATCCTTATTCGACAACTAGCTCCCCACGATGACCGCATTCTTCCTCATTTGACGTACAAGACAGAAGCAGTCAGATTAGCGTTTGCACTAACAAACTGTACATAAACATGCAAAACCCTTACTCATTGAATGGTTTGTCCTATTAATGGTCTTATGAACCTTAAAAATTCGTTTCTGTGCAATGGACTGAGGTCCCGCTTCCTTGAGCAAAGTTTATCCATTAGAATTATAATTTGGTTATTCCTCCCGAAATGGTGGATCGTTACAATGATTGCGTCAGCAATGGGGGACCAGTTGGGGGACGAGCACGGACAGCCGTTGAGATAAAAGTTTAAACTTGCGGTGATAAGTAACATAAGATTGCTTTAGCAGCGATGAAAAGCAGTGGGACCAGGCAATACAGGTAACACAGAGGTAACCTTCTGGTCTCCTAACTCTATGGTCGTCTTACGTTTTGGTATAGGCCGGCGACCAAAACTGCTTCCATTCAGAAATGGAATAAGGTTCTACATCGCAATTTAACCGTACACTTGTGATTAGTTGATATATGCTCTCAAGAATCAGATCAAAATGGTTGCAGGTGGATTTTGCACTACTGAACGCCGTGTCAGAAGTTGAAGAGTGGTTACGGTCTTTTTTAACAGAGGACTAGAATGTTGTGCTACTAAAACAAAAAGACGTACCAGATAGAAAGCCTAGGTCCAAAGGGATGGGTCTTACATTAGCGGATGAAAAAATGACGGTTCATTTCTACACACAAGGTTCACAGACGACAAGTTTGGAGATCTTATGCCACCCAATTAGATTTGCGTGTATTCAACGACAACAAAGATCTTCCTTTACTGAATTTTTGATAATGACGGATTTTGAATGGCTAACAAGTTAATCAGCGAGTAAGTACCGATCTGATAATTAATAAAGGCTAGCTAATTCTCGTTATGAAATTGAGTAGGTAGACACAGACGGATCGTGATAGTCGTTAGTCTGAACGGATATAATCCATGTTTTTGTTTACTCATTGAAGCTGCTGTCACATGAAACCAGTCGGACAAAAAGTTCACTGTCTCACGCTTATCAGTACGTATAGGAATACGCCCACTATTTCCGGTTTCGATATCTTTTGAAATTTTGAGGTAAGTTGACTGCTAAACGAGGACGTGTTCACAAAGTAATAAACCCAACCATATTAACATGCACAATAAAACGAGAAACTACGGTTCACGCACTCATCAACAATGGGACAATAGAATTAAACAGCTACATTTTAAGTTATGTGATGTGGATTGATTGGAATAAGCATTGTCTATGCAGCAATTTGCAAAACAAAAACATCACAGACTCACATCCCGATGCGAAATAAACTAAGAGGAAACGGCTGTTAAGTGATATCCCGTGAAGCGGTGTCAGTGAGTTTATTGACGTTAATGATTTCTGTAAAGAAAAACCGGTGCGTTTTTTGTAAGCAGAAAAGCATTGCGTTGCTTCCATTATAGGTAATATTGAGCCTCAGTTTATACTCAGACAGAATGGCTACTGCTAACCTGTAAGAATTAAGTAACTCAATGATGGATGGCGTGCTGATCACTACATTGTTCACTGGCTAGAACGGTGTGAAGAAGACGTTGTTTGGCATGTTCGGTTAAGCATTATCTGGAAATTGGAATTATATGCTAGTCACGGTATATACAAGGAATACAAGGAAAACATTGTCGCTAACTACGGATACCCTTCACTGCAGATTGGATAGTCACAGCAATCAGCAATGAAGGTCATCAGGAGATAAAGAAATGAGCACTCCTTGTTGCCTATTCCTTTCTGGAAACGGTACAGCTCAAAGTACATACTACGTGAAGTCATTAAATTTAGGTCAACCACGCTGGGCCTGAGGAGAAAAAGTCAAAAGATCAGAGGCCCACGACATCCTAATCAAGCTGACGGTGCCCTGAAAAGTCGTCCAAGTTAGTGGAGATTTTAAAGTGACATTACCCACTGAATACCCTGTTGTCTGATTTCATGTTATATATGTTGTCCTATCACCAACAGATCTGAAACGCAAGTGAATCCGTTCAAAGATCATTTAAAAGGGGAATATTGTTAGCGTCTCTTTTTAAGAGTATTCGGTTTACTCAATATTTCAAGAACCTGAAAACAATTTGGATGACTGCAGCTAATGGTGGACAATGCATACTTCCTAAAATGGTCGGCAAATACATGAACCTAAGTTGAGAAGCAACCAATAAGAAGAGTGCACTGCGAATGTATAGATTGGCGAAATCTCTCTTATAACGGATTTTTGAAACAAAAAATCTAGCTTATGAGTGGCACGAACTGACTTAGTAAACATCATCACTGTGTAACGGAACACGAGACAAACGTTTTCCCTAAATTTACAAACATCCACATTTGACTTTCATCAGATGGATCGACTAAACGTTGAGTTGACTCAATCCAACTGCGGTCTGCCCGAATGGCCATCGTCAAGTTTTGTGCCGACAAATCAAAAAAGGAAGGCTTTGAATGTGTCTTCACAAAATTTCAAGAATTTATTGGAGCAAACTGCTTTCCAAGAAAATGGAATTACTGTAAACCATCTTCGAAAATAACGAATGGCCTATGGTTGTGACTCACAAGAACAACTGACCAACTAATTTCGACAAGAGTCTGTTGTTCAAAGATTGTGGATCCACACGCTGTTGCCATTCATCTGTTAGCTGACGCGACTTCACCGCTTGACTTTAAAAAAAAACTAGATTTCGTTAAGAGAGTGTTTGACAGGTAAAGTTGTACACACTCGCAAAGCAGTGCAACATACTTTTGCCCCCTCTACCACTCAAATACCAAGTTCATCGGAAAAGAGTCTAGTTCATTTGCATACCAGATGACATAGCATCGGTAAATTCTTACGTAGGTGACTGGTCACCTACATCGACGTACCCAGTTGATTTATTGCGTAAAGAAGCACGTTTTGATGTTAACGAAAGACTGACGCGGACATACCAAGATGGCGTCAGATGGATAAGCTCACAACAGATCTCGAACGTTCACTCATCTTAACTGTGCGTGATCTTCTAACTGGTTACTCTCAAATCACTTTGATTAAATGCTTTCCACTTTTCAGGCAAAACAGAACCAAAGATTATTTTGCATTTCTAAGGCAATACACAACAAGGAATGTTATTTAGCAGCGGTTTAATAAAAGAAGGATAAGAGTTTCGTGCACGGTTGATGCTCTGTATAACTTTGTTTCCAATTTGAATTGGTCAATGCAATTTTTCAGTCCGGTTTGCATTACATATCCGGCTTGTTTCACTTTTAATGTGCACACTTGTTGTGTACGTTTGCAAGACAGTACGGCATAAGACAATAAATGTTTCTAATATGTGTTTTGTAGCTGTGTCCATGCCCACACAAACTTGGAGTAGCAAAGCGATGAGCCGACTTTAGGTCAAAATTGCCAACACAATGTTCACGAGGTCAACACAAGTAGCGCGAATGCAGTCGCGTGAACGAAACTTAAAGATGAACGACTTCTATTAAAGTTTCTCTGTATTCGGAATTTGTCAGGTCAACACAAAGACATGAACCACTACTCCGTTGAGATCAAATCTAATGAATTACGAGTGAGAAAGTTAGTCCAGTGAGGGTCACAGTATTCTGATTCTAGATTCAATTGGTTTATCGTAAATGATTCTTGTATGATTGTGAGATGGCATAACGAATCGTCCACTGTACTACATGTACTTATTCTTGTTGTTGTATTAACTCGATTTTGTCAACTGTAGCGCTTGCCACATACTAACGTTTGGCACTAAAGAATGTTTGGCGTTGTAAAAATCGAAACCAGTTTTGTTGTCAGCATACTTTTCGTTTGGTTAAAAAGTGATGTCTCATGGTCTTAAAGACTGTAACATACCGGAGCATTAGTACTTATCGTCAACGAGTACGGACGTAAACTGTTCAACTCCGTCATACAAAATCTGTTCGTCGATGATTCTGTTGATTTGTAATCACCTCTGAAACATAGCAACATATACAATGCGCAGCCGTTTCTTCTAGCATTTAGAGAATCGCTGCAATTGATTTACGCTAGAACATCCATCTTTTAGTTTCGACATTCTGTTCTATTCTCCTTGTTTCTGAACAGATGTAGGTAGTCTTTTAACAGAGTGTATGCCCAAAGCAAAAGTAGCAAAAGTGGATCTCAAGTTTGACCACATGTTATAGTTAACTGCATGGAACACTTTAAGGGTGTTCAAAATGTAAGAATGGTATGTTTCGATGAATATCTTAGATAGAAACAGTATTAAGTTCAACTGTAACATGCCAAAGAATTCAGGGAGAAACATAAACTGTGAAATTTCTTGTCACTTGGGCAGAAGCCATATTATACTTATTCAGAACACCAAGGCGTTAGCAATCGTGGTATCTATCCACCATTCGTTGTTTAATATCCATATCTTAAATGTATAAGATAACTTCACAATATTCGTAGGCTTTGATGAATGTAGATTATTTATTTAATCCCATCTTTAATTCAATCTTGCATCGCTTTACCTTGGTACTTATTCAGATTTAGCTCGGCGTGGTTGATGGCATGGGTCTATGTTCACAACCGACGTAATGATTTGTAAATATTTCTGTCACAATAGCCTTCAGAACAAAATATGATCAAGGTCATTTTAATATGCACCACATATCAAGGATATTGTATATGACCGGTTTGAGTTTACACATACCTAATTAATTACGATCTCAAACATTAGAGTAAATACCTTTTTATAAATAGTGTAATTATGGTTGTTCGTAACACCACTTGCGGTAGTTCAAATCTAAGCTGTTCGGTCAATATTTTGGGTTCTTGCCTGATAATCTCAAGTGCAGGATATCGCATTTGATACTTTTATGATTATTCCAGCGTATCAATAGCTCTAAGCAGTACTTGCGCTGAAATCTATCATAGTTTAAAGTGGCGTCAAAGTAACTGAGGTGCCAAGTAAAGTGACGGCTGACGATTGACAACACTTTACCAGCTGACGGAAAAAATGATCTCAATGGGTTCATTTGGGATACGCACCTTTTACGGAAACAGGGAGCATGCACACACGATTGTCTACGAGCTATGCTTTGCACTCAATTGTTCATGAAACAGCACTGAGGAATTGAAAACAACTTGCGATCCGGCAAAAATTAATTGTGTTCAATATAAGGAGAGGTGTGCCCAGATTTCTGAAACCGAACTGATGTTCACATACCTTTGCTCCATTTTCATCAATAACGTAACCAGTAACGTAACCTATGTTCTTTCAGGAAATAATTTATAAACAGTTTACACGTACACAAAGTTCATCCACACGACTAACAGACGTGGTCTGTTCTGCGTTTGTCATTCAGTCTTAATCGATTTTTGAACACAATCACCAGTCTACAACAAAATTCTCAATGGACGAGGGATGCCCTCCGAAGGTACTTGTTTGGCGATAACATTGTCAATTTTCTTACCCACAGGTTTTCGCCTAACTACAGTTGTTCAGCTCTGACAAGTTAGTCTCCGTTACTTCGCAGTCTGACTGACAGTTTTTGCTAAAGTGCTTTGAGATGAACTGGAAAACAATTTTGACAGTAGTGTGAAAACCTTGAAACCACAAGGAATCTAGCTGAAATACAGCGCTGTTTTAAACAGTGAAACAAAGCGACTGACAAACATGACCAATGTGTTTAACATACTGTATATCTGTGACCTAACTAGCCGTTACATCACTGAGTAGAATCAGCATAACAATTACCCTGGCACTTAATGGGACAGTCCATCAGCCCGAGCACTACTCAAGCAAGTGTGGATGATTTTTTGGTATGGGTAGGTAGTCATGCGCACCGTGTATCAACTATCAACACGGTTGCATCATGATAACTTGAGACAGAGTTTAAATGTTGGTCCGTGTTAAACACTAGTGAGGAACTCAAAAAATGACATATTTTAAAAGGAGTCAATCTGACTGGGATTTCTGTGATTAAGTGTAAGTGTTAGTAAAACCGCTAAATCAGAATTTAGCCGATTAATATGAAGAAATCGACAACTTTCAAACAGTCTATCTTGCTATAAGTGAGAACAAGGTGGCATCTAAAGACATCAACCTGACTGTTTTGATTGATATAGCTTGCTAATGTTCCACATTTTACAGACAACTTAACCAAACAATAGTAACGGTAACGTTACTGGAAAGACAATAACCTATGGGATTTTATTAGTACCAGTGGTAATATATTTCACATGAATTCGTTGTGACCTATTGTAACTCGAAGCTCAAGAGTGTGTTTATTAGTCGTTTATATGAATGTTATTCATATTAAATATGAACATTCAAGTAATCACGCTCACTCACAACCTCAAACAATCCGTAAGCACTCAACTGCTAGAATGCTATCGAAACACACCTAACGAGAAATCACCCTTGAAGTCACCTTGACTAATACAAAACGATCAGTGTGCACCATTTTCCTTGAGAGAATTCCAACAGCAGATGACTTTATGAAAACCAGCGTACAGAAGAAGGTGACTGCTCAGTATGATTGAGTTAAATACCGCCAGTAACTGATCATTTTGCCGGAATCTCGTCTAATAAAATTCATCCACGGATGATAAATACGGGTTGGAGAATATGACTAAGAGACTGCAGAAGTCGATCACATAGTATAATATTCAGTATGAATAAAAAAACATTGACCAACATCTGGTTCAATCAGATTTCAAAGCTTCATTTAGAATTGGAACACGATCATGGCTAATATTTTATACTTACAGTGGAAGGCCTCTAGAGTACGTGTTTTAATGACTAGCACGAAAATCTACCGCTTTGTTAGCATACTTATTGTATCAAGAGTTATTGTCAAGAATTTGACTGGAGTTTTACATGGCATGGCAACTAATAAAACTGCATACAGTCGTCAAAATCGGTCACGATATGCTGCCTAAAACATCACGTGCCAGTCTGAAAGGAATGTATGATGCCCGTACCACAGCTGAACTATGTGCACATATCTTTTGTCAAGACCGAGTAGCAACAAGATTAGTGCTAGGTAGACGAATAGTTAGTGGCTGAGTTGTTATTGCGTTAAGATAACTAGAGGTACGTACCAATAATATCAGAAAGCTAACATATGACAACCAACTCACTCCTACGACAATTTTGAGAATGTCTTCATTAAGATGCCCCATTCATTATACTGGAACTGACAGCTAATTCTTATCCAAATCGAGCACTTGCTACAGGTTCAGCAGCCGACCAATTGCACTTGCCAGGTGATCGGATAATGTGTTGAAATAAATGAATGGTTTTAATAATGCGTTAGATGGCAAATTTATAACATATTCTTTTGTCTAGCAAAAAAGAAACGAGACCAAGGCGGTGCGCGATTAACGTTTTTATGAGAGGGGATAGTTTCTTGAGTCCAGTGTCGTGAATGCTACCATAACTACTTCACTAGAGTTCCTGTGAACCAACGTCACTAAATAGAAGAAAGTGTTTCCAACAACCAAACAGTCTAACACATGTTACTTTGCTTTCACATACAGTTTAGTTGTCAGTGTACATGGTGTAGACACGTTACTACTGACCGTTCGCATATACATATAAGCTATGTAGTCTAATCCTTGTCTTTGACACCGAATTTATATTCCGTTTTACTTTTGTGTTTAGTGATAAGAGGTACCAAATGTTCGTCAACATTATCAAATCAATAGCAGTAAACTTGGTAGTACTTGGAAATAATGCTTAACTACTATTTGATGGTGTGATTAGTAACGTGATCGGATAAGGAAAGAAGGATACTGTTTGAGACTTAATCCCACAGATACCTGCATCTAAGTTAGAGACTTGTTAAACAAACAACCGAGTTACAAAATGGCGTCGTATTACTCACTTAGCTGTTCAGTATGACTTCACAGACAGTTCGGTCAAACAACACCAACGTCCAAGGTCATCGAACTTAACAAATCGCCGACGCTCTTCATATTTCTGGCCGGAGACCAGGTGATTTACAAAGGTCCCATCTCAGGAGGTGAACCCTATCTACCGTTTCAAACTTGTGGATGACTGCCTGCCTTCTTCTTCTATCACGTCATTAATAAGCCATCTTATACTTAATGATAGGTGCCCAGAATCGTAATCACAGTCATTCTACATATTTTGCAATTTAGGCAAGTTAATGTCTTTATTTCTCAAAGCTAAACTTCTGTTTCTCAGTCGCGTGGTTTCTGCGCATTGATGTGATTCACTGCGTGTAACTGCACTCAGCCGTCATCCGTTAATATATTGCTGTGTTAAAGCTGAAGAATTTGCTTGTCCAGAATTACAGAAATGCGGTAACCGAAATTAGAAGGCGGACGTTTGAGTGATATTTACACATTCGACCGATTTTCAGCAATAAACGAATAACTTCAAATACACCCACGACTTTATATTTAGCAAAACGGATTTCAATCATTTAACATCTACCACAAACTCATACAGTTCTATTTGCAAATGACATTCTGACTACGAATTTATCACTATCGACATTTCTATGAGCTCCGGTTCCTACCATTTTTGTGCTGCCCCATCTTCGGATATGTAAAATATAAAAAAATTTATTTGATAAAGTGACTCTTGAAAGTAGCCAAATGGGGAAAAAATTAACTGAAAGGACTCGTTGCGTGAAAGAGTCTAGTGTTAGTCATCATTTGGCTAAAGATAAGATGTCAGATTTGCATACAGCCAAGAACACAAGACTCTATGCCATGTAAATGCAAGGCGAAGTCCGAAAAAATGTTACTCCGTTTCTTTTGCTTCATTCCATCAACCACTTTCACTCCTTAACATCACCACCAGAACGTATCACTTGATATTTTTGAAAACAGTTTTAACTAGAAGCCAAGTCTGTCACAGAAAACGCAACGCAGCAAACGAACAAGACCTATCGTACTCAACTTACAACTGACTGATCTTTCATAATCAAATCATAAATTACAAGCCAACTATGGGTGTGCACTCTTAATAAGGGATCTGATAATCTAAAGGTGTGTTGTTTTAACTGAACGAAAATTCCATGCAGACTGAAAATGGAACAACGCTTTATGTTCGCCAAGTAAAGGGATTTTTTCAGATTTATGCAAACATTGACCTGTTCCGAAGTCACAATACTGTCGCTGATTGTAGTAGTTGGACGGATTTAAACTCCATTTCTCTTCCTCCCTACCTAATAACTGTTTACACATTGATACCATTTAGTATATGTAACAAAACACAAACATGGTCTGACCAAATAACAAGTGCTTAGCATTTTCCGTGATTGACACTGAATGTATAATGTTTAAACTGTTTGTCTGTGTGTTTTACCGAAGGTAGTCACGTGCTTTCCAAACGCCTGCAGATCTTGAAGGCTACTAGTCCAATAAAGATGTGCGCCCAAAACAGTGGTGCAACGCTGCAAAAAAAGTGTCCCGATAAAACACGTTCCAAAGTTTACTTATTAATGTAATGTTTGATCCGATGAATGGATAGTTAGAATAATTTCATGAACTCAAAACCATGAGAATTTTTGTGTGCTATCAAAGTACACATCGAAGGCACCTATTAAAAATTGACATGTGGTCAAACTCAGGTGGAACAAAGTATCGTACTGGTGTGCTTATTAGCCTGATGAATTTTTACTGCCGCGATTTTATTCTACGTCCCATTGTGCGTGCGGAGTTAGTGAGCATTCTAAACCATATGTGATAATAGTGCTCGTTAAAAGTAGAACACTTTCCAGTGGATCAATGCAAAACAATACTCTACACTGCATAACTATGAAACAAGTTGGCGTACACTTTAATTGACGGTTTGAAAATTTGGCGAATTAATCGAACAACTCATCAATCTGACTGAAGTTGGTCATAATAACGGAATCGACTACAGCGAAAGAGACAATGTCTGTAGTGAAAATACACTTGAACATGAATATGAGATTTTATCTCAGATTGTGAAATTGTATTTTAGCTTTAGATTTTTACAAGAACCTTTAGCGGTAACAGAACAGCGGGAGCTCGCTTTTCAATTTCTAGATACTGGAAACCATATGCATTCTGCGCTTTAAGGTTAATTTCGTGAGTAAAGCAAAAAGAATACAGAGACTTGTAAATAATCCTTATATGACAGTCTTGCTAAAATGTAAAGTTGAGGTGAAAATGATAAGTGAAGATCATCAGGCCGTCTAGTAGATACTTGTCGCAAGTGTAAACCCGACACAGAATGTGAGCCTCATTACCTAACGTTCGTGGTGTTCTTGTGACGTAACAGAGTTGAAACAACAGTCCATCAGTTCACTACTGGTCCTCAAGACTTGGTGCTTCCAATTATGTAACAAGAACAACAAACGCTGTAATGCCCTTCAGCATGCTGTATGAAAAATAATAGTTAACTTGTAGTATAAGATAGCGAGATGAAATCCGCGCCTTTGACGAGGTACAAATTCCGAGAAAGCTCACAGTTTAATGACGTGAAAGGTTTGCAACAGAGGTGATCTTATGAGTATAGTTGATCTGAAGTGAAGCAATGCACATTCGATCTCACCGGTTTAGTGTTCTTCCAAGTAATTCCTGCCGCTCAGCTCATTTCACGCAAAGGGAATCATGGAATCGAACACTCCTTTCGTCTGAAAGTGTCAAGGGCGTTGGCAAATAGAGTAATCACTACGGATTGATACACCTCGCAAAATGATGAATGCGCATTGTCAACCGTATGATAGATGTTGACTCTCAGCAATGTTTCTGTATCTTCTATTTAAAATAATTCCCTACGTAACGGAAATTTGAATAAATCCAGCAATCACTTATGATGTACCCTATGTGAACATTAGTTCAGGCACAACTCTCTAAATGGTTCAAAGGTAGTTGAAAGGTATACAGTACTCATCTACCTATGGCCTTCTTCCTGAAACGGTTGATTTGATGCCTCAGTGCAAATGATTTGCTTCAGCTCGACTTTTTTCCATCCATGTAACTCAACTACAATTACTATTTGACCTAACGGTGAACAGCCATAGAGCTCATGAATCTAAAGATATCCACGGAAGAAGACACTGATTTACTGATGATTCAGCATTTGATTGGCAAAATGATTCAAATATATGTCGAAATGGAATACGAGGACCTCCAGCTAGCTATCAACAGCATTGGGTATAACAAACAAGACCGAACGTAGCACATCATGTATAGTGATTTCGTCAAACTGTTCCTCTTTGAAATTACTGTGAGTCCTTTGAGATACTGTATGGCATCCAAACAACGGTTAGTTTAGATTAGGCTTCACAGTACTAAGGTTTTTCATTCAAATGTTAACAAAAAATTTAACGACCGGAACTGTGCACTCACATTTAAAAAGTGAAGCCAATGGTGAAGTATCTGAAGTACCTGATTTCGTATAGTAACGCTCCATATCCTACAATCTACTCTGAGGCTAATTGAGAGCCCATTTTTTCATTCCATATAATAGGGCACTCACAGCGGATAAATATCTTTAATTATTACATCTGATTATTTCATTGTATTATATCTGCTTTCAGTTGGAAATATGGCGTTATCATTGTGTTGCAAATGGGTTTTTGGAACCAAACTGTCCCACCGTTACCAGAATAAAACATTTCAGAGTGGTGTTAAAAGATACACCTTATTTTCAGTGTTTCGCGTGTTATGGATAAGCGTTTTCGTAGCGCGTTTGCGAGGTTTATAGTTGACGCAAATGTGTTACAGTGGAAACAATAAGCTGATCGTGTACTTGTGTTTTGTGTACTCCTAGTTGGTTAGTAAAACTGATTTAACCAAGGACTAAAAAGACTAGTACATAAACACAAATCCCTTCCGTCCTAGGTAGATGCCAATTTCTCTTCAAAAGCAATGCGCACGTATGAAAGACTGAGTCTGACTGCCTCTAGCTGTCATTGTCTGTTGGTCCGGTAATTGGAAATGCGCCAGGAGACGTTTATGCGATTATAACTTTTGATCATTTACCACCAAGGGTCTACTGTTCACCTCTTTTTCACCTGATCTGTTATACGAAAAACTGTCATGTATACATTCATAGATTATATTTTTTTGTAAAACAAATAACCTCATACATATTCATGAGCTACAGTCCAGAAAGCATCTTGTCAGTCATACCTTGCACTTCACACATGAGAATGCGATTGTCCTGCTCGACGCTGACATGTTTGTACTTTGCAGGCAAACAATCGAGTTGCAAATCAAAGTAAAGCTGTGTACACAACACGGCTCTGTTATGAGGATTTTGCTGTCTCCACCTCATCACTCCTCTGCATTTCGTAAACATCTCAACCAGACCGGTGCCAGGTTTACGTCAGTGAACCAGAAGATTAACTTAACGTCAGCTATCGACTCTTTTAATCATGAGGATGAAGCCCGTGAGATAACCCTAACCCCAATGGTTAACCAATGTGCACAATCTGCCACCTTCATCAACAAGTCCCACGTCATTCGGTTGTGGTATTGACAACTAACGCCTGTCTTGAAAATCCTTTATTTTCCTTTTTTTCTCATTGAACCTTACTCGTCCTCTCATTCGTTGTTAAATCGTCCAGATGTCTGGAGTTTATGAGTCAAATTCAAACAAGCGTTTTCAGTTATGAATATCAATAATGTGTTATTACGATTACTAGTATCACTTGCACTGATAATACACACAGTAGTCCGGCATGCGAATAAACTTTATACCGGACTATCTTCTGATTTCGTGATCAGGTGATGCGTAACCTACAGCATCGTTTAGCTGCTATGAAAGACAATACTGGACATACATACTGATCAATTTGCTTGTGCCACTCAGTCAATGCCGAAAATTCTCGTTTCATACGCACCACAAACTTCTGTTAACAGAGCAAGCTGAATCTGTAAGGGGAGCTTGAAATATTTTCTTCCATTCTCACTGCAGATCACTATGGTCTGCGTTTTAATGTTATATAAACAACAAATAACAGTAGAAGAAAAAGATGGTCTTAAAAAAAAATATGCATATAGAACCCGTTTCAGTGTTATTCAATTTGCAATCAATTAAACCATCATCTCAGCGCTACTACCTTTAAAACATATACCTTGAATAGATCGTCTATAGGACAACCAAAAATATGACTTGCAGTGTCCGCTAAAGAAAGGAATTGAGTCAGATATATTCTACCATAAGTGATGTACTGATTTATATGTGGACGCCATCTGTATCACACGGAGAGCATACCTCGGTTATAAGGCAATTATATGGGCACACACCGTCACAGGTGCATAATTAGCACCAGTTTAAACATGAGAGTAATGTTCAGTCAACACTCTTGTTTTTGGTGAGTCATCAACAAACTAAATATAACACATTTATGTGGGTTAATTGTATGCAGAAGATGGCGCAGTAACTGATGGTGAGGTTCGTCTTCAATGTCAGAAAAATTGGGTCTTTACGAAGTCAGACTGCTTAACACCTTACAGTTGGTTCAAAATACCCCGTAAAGTCATGAGAACGACAAAGTAGCTAACATGACTCGTTTCTGTGTTTAATCATCAGGTTAGTTACAACATAATAAATTTGAAAACCCGTAACCTCCCCTGGCCTACAATCAATCAAGCCCACGATTTGGAACGATGACTGGTAAAAAACACGCCGTCCATAACCTCCTACTGACCTAACGGTTGGTCGGACCAAGAGAAGTTTAAGATGGTGACCACGATTACACCATTGTTATGAAGGATTCAACGGGTATTGTAACTATATCTCAGGAAGAACCAACTCTTTAGACATTGATGACAAAGTCTACGACCCATAAAGTTTCAGATAACTATATTGCATTTAGCCTGATGAATCATTGAAAATAGGCTCGTTTGCTACATTTTCACACGGCCACCGTTGGATAGTTGTAACATAACAGCAGGACTTCCGCTTCTTTATTCTGCAGTCTTCCGATTGAAATGGAGTATAAAGTAATCACCCCAAGATACTTAGGTATATTCTCCGCGAACACTCATGGAGGACACGTTATGAAATTCATAATGGCGTTAAAAATTAGACTGACCACACGTCCTGTTTTGTCTGCAAACAGTCCGTTTCGACCTCCAGGCTTCCCCGTTGAATGAAGGGTCCATAGAACTGGGCATATTTGGGGGGTGATAAAAATGTAATCTGATTGGTTTGTCTTTAGTTCGTTATTGGATTCGAACTCTCTCTGGATTTTATCCACCTATATCTTTTATAAACAGGTGTGTGAAGTTCAGTATATAAAATGTTATACTGAAGGACTTCGCTAGATTTACATTCTTTGGTTTTGCTGAAACTTCGTGTAGCGCACACATCGAACACCTACTGCTTCAAAACAACCAGATGTCAAATTTCGTAAACATTCGAATCAACTGGATTAGTATGTCATCCTTGAAGTAACATTCTGTCAACAAGAAATGAAAGCTAGTGTTAAGAATCCCCCCAGTGCAGTGGAAAAGATTTGAGCAGACTAGCACTCATCAGTTATACATCGGTCTTTAAAACCATTTCCAGTGGATGAATTCTCATGACTAAATCGGGATAGTTGATTTGTTACTCTTCCCTTGACGACATCCATCGTTTTGCATATGTAGAACACATTAGTAAACAAAAGACGGATCCTCTGTTCAGTAACTAACGGAAATCGTCATGAGCGGCATCAAGGCTTATAATTCAAGTTGCCAGCTTTTCTAAAGCAAAGTAGACCATCAGATTTTGGAAAGAACTGCTGCCAACATTAATAATGACAGTTTTCCACATTACGCTAAAAATTCCTCTCGATTTAAAACAAATTCTTGCACTTATTTTCCAACACAACATGTGAAAACTCAGTCTGGCAGTAAAAACTCCATAGCGCAGACCTTGAATATAAAACCGATCAGAATTCATCAAACAACTTGCAACTTGAACAAACACAGCGTTAACTGGCCCAGAAACACTGTGATTGTTTTAGGTTGTTTGGTCAGAAATAGGTGCAAGTTATTGCGGTTGAAAGTTCGTCCATGACTGAACTTACCCAGGTAGGCCTGAGGGGAATAACTTGATAGCACTCATCATCGCGGAAATATAGTAGTGTGCCAGGCTTTGCTGTTTGGCCAGTCTTTATGAAACCTGATGCACGGAGCAGTCTGATACTCAGGACACTGTGGAAATAGACCGCTGTTTTGAGTATTTGATAACCAACACTTGTAACTGATCGTAATTTTCGGAATTCGGATAAGTGGTTACCTGGCTCAGAAGTAGTGTTTGATTTCAATCTTCTCTAGTGGAGGTTCTTTAACGATGGTCTTTCAGAAAAGCGCCGGCTCTTACCATTTCGAAACAGACTTGTTCTTTATTCCACTGACCTCGCATTAGCATAATCAGAATCAGTACAGACCACACAAATGTGTATTTAAATTTTAAGTTACCCATTCGTTTGAACAGAAAACATAGGTCGCATTTCTCACATCAATCTTGCGGTAGTGGTATCTACAACTTAAGCAGGAAATTGTTTGTCTCACTAAATGGATAAATGATGCTTCCGCCTTACACTAAATGAACAGGCATGTACATTTCATTCACAACCCAGTGTAGCCTTTTTGACTCTAACCGCTAATAGGAATGAAACGTCTTATATGTGGCCAATTTCTACTCTATATATTGGGAGACAGTTCAGTTCCGTTAATAGGCCCTATGAACTCACGGACTTCCCACCAGGACCAACATCAGTGTTGAGCAAGTTAACTAATAGTCACGTGAACTGAGGTTAACATTATATTGTCTGCACTCAGGTAAGGACAGTTTTGGCCTTTTTTCTACCATCAGTTTGAGAAGAAGCCGATGATTAAGTCACTGAACGCCAGATGCACAAGATTAACTGTTATGTAGTTCATACGCAAGTCAGTAGACAATTGTAATCGGCAAGATACATAGTGAGCGATCTGGTCAATTTGGTTTTTACTCCAGTATTTATGAGACAGCGTTTGCATTGAGGTCTAGGAAGATGTAGAATGGCAAATAAATGTCAAAGTCGGATGCAAGCAACAAAATACGTGTGCCAATAAATAGTTGAGAATATAAAGAAACACTCAGATGGCTCAGGACCAATAGGGTGGGTTATTTAAAACATATTATATTAAAATGTTTCACAGACAAGAAAATAGATGAGAACTTTCACTTGAACTTGGTACGTTGACGATCTGGAAATAGGTAAGAAATCCTTTGGTAAGAAATCTGGAAGAAAGACCGGTAGACAGCATATCCTGTACATGGGACCCCCTAAACTGATAAACCGACGAGTTAATTGGTTCAAGTTGAAAACATGTTTCAGATATCTGATCGTGTGTAGATCAGTTCGCTTGAGGGCAGTAATCAAACCCCAACCATAGCAGGGTTAAGTACCAGTGTCGAACGCTAATACGATAATAACTAGATTATATTGCTTCTTTTCAAAAATAGTTGGCTGAAATTCTCTGGGAATGTGAAAAGTTTTAATTACTTGTGGGTGCTGTTAAACGTACATAAATCAAGTTGCCCGAATACTTATTGGCAATAAAACTAGAGCTCAACAAGTCAATTATTACCGTAAGTACTACTGTCCTTTGTGGCATCGATTTGAGCCAACGTGTCTCATTTGGAAAAGATCTGGAAAACTGAGCATCACGCAAAAGCAAATGTGGATAAGCGTTTACATATGATGATTCACTCATGCCTAGTGTAAACGGAATGGCGCAGTAGTTAACACGGTTGCTTGAGGAAAGCATGGCCGGAGTCTTAGTTCTGACCGTGACAAGGATAGGCGCTAGCGGCAAGTTCTAGCAAGAAAGACATTCAAATCTAGTGTTTCTTTTCAAACCGGGCTGACTGGCGTGTCTGTGATAATTCAGCAGCTGCATTCAATTATGACTGACTTCCAACATTTGGAAACTGAAAGCGTCCACTACTTGTAAGTTTCTTTTAGTAATTAAGTACTGAGTAAAATAAACCAATTGGTGCATTCATATACATAGGAAGACCAACTGCCGTGGTGTGATCAGTCTGACAGTTGACACCAACTGTCCACCAAGGCAGGTGAGGCTTATGGCGTTTCATGATCAGTGTCACCTCATGTGTGTTGCTGGGTGCGAAAATACTATCAGAGTCAAGTGTAGGTGCCCTTTGGTGTGGCGAAAATACCTCAAAAGGGGTGCATCCTAGAGAACGTAAGAACCACCTGTAAGTACTGATGGGATTTGGCCGCTAAGGTAAGCAAATTGACTACAATTAGCAGCATGGCCTCAGAAATAGCCAAATTTGAGGAGCGATTGTCTGCAGTTTCTTGAGAACTTGAAAGTAATTTAGTTCCCATATAGTTATACTATCAAAACATACCCAAGTGATGAAAAACGCCATACTAAATGTGCGTGAGGCTTCCCTTTCATTACACGTTAAGTAAAGTTCATTTGTATCTAATGGTATGAATTGTTGCAGGGCATTGCACTATGTGAAACATACTCTTTGTCTGAAGATCGGCCACGCTCAGTGCTTCGAACATAAGCTCTCTTTTGGTTACCCGAAGTTGAGTAACAAAGCAAAGAATACTGTCCAATTAAAAAAAGCAAAACAACAGGCTTGATTGTAAACGCTTACAGCTCTCATGACCCACAACGATGAGTAGCATATATACGTGAGATACAATACAAAGTGGTACGAAAAAAATGAGCTGTGGTGCTAAGTCGGAGAAAATCCAAACGCTGCGCACTATATGGTTTTTTTGAGGACATCACATTCTGGGTGACTTGATCAGTATTAACATTATCCGGTTCATGAAAGCCTGAAAGTTATTCAGCATCATAATTTTCTTTCAAAATCTCTCGAACCGTATCATAATCTGCTGCATGCTAGTATCCAAACAGTCAAAAATGGGCCTGATCGCATGAATGAGCCCGAAGGAACAGGCGTATCAAGTACGATCGATTACTTTTCTGTTCTACAGCGGAAGTTTGCTAGAAGGAGGGTACTAAGTTGAGTGTACCGAGTCGATTGCTTGAGTCATCTTGCCATATACAACATGTGGTATAATCCGGAATAGATTACTAGTGAATACGTCAAGGTGATAACCAGAGAACAGTAACTGGACTCGATTGTCTGCTGATAAACAACCAAACACAATCACATGAATGGATTAGTTCCATATTACCGTGTCTTACTTGCACAATCACAGTTGAAAATATGCACGGACAAAGGTTAATTGTGGTAATCGAGACGTTGAAAATGTAAACGTCGTTTCTGCCGAACCGCCGCGTTACTGACACTTTGTTTCATCTAAGTAGATAGTGAACTTATATTACAGCTCACGAACTTAATTCTTAGCGTTAACTCAAACATAAAATTCCATCCGATTCTCAAAAATCAAGACCAGTTCAAAATATTGATTTATCAATTTCTGGCGCAGCGGTAGCATTCAGCACTACGGGTTCAAAAGCATCTGTTTAAGCCCAACTATTGTAATGGCTGATCACCCTGACCGACATTATTCCATTGGTTCTACATATGTCACAGCGGCGCTAAGTGGTCGAGTCCACACTGACCTATAAAGTAGCTAACTTCATGGATGAACCCATCATCTGTTCTGATCTGTTTTGTTTTGACAACAATGTGTCATATAATCATAATGTGTTTATCAGTGATAATATTCTTAGCTTTATGATAACCAATCAAAAAGTACATTGTTCAGTATATCTTGATTTGACTATTCTGTGGAATTTCATCCATTAGTCAGTATGGCGTGAACGTTGGTCATTGTAAACATTATCAGCGGTTCACTTTTTACAGTAGCGATCGAACTGAATATATTTAAATCGCATTAATGTGTGCATCGATCAGCTCTCCTTCATACTTGCAGGTGCGCTTTTTAACTGTACTGGACTCCAGTGATCTAATGTTTTGCACTGTTTTACAAACACCGTCAATGTTCGGAACGCGTGGCAAGTAACTGTGCAGTGTTCCGAATGTCAATTAGGTAACCAGTATGTTCGTTCTACCCTAGCGAAACGTTAATAATTGCCAGGTTCCAAGATGTGGGCATGTTTATGTTAAAACGTTTGGATACATACATAGCTATTTTTAGTGATTAGATCCCTTCCATCTTTGTCAGTTTGGATCTAAATCCTATTCTTTTAACGGTGGCTGTATGTCATTTGGCCACCGGGATATGGAACTGGTGTATTGATAAGTATGACGTTTTCCAACTTCGCAACATTTCCGTTGGATTCCTTTCTAGTTTTCACTGCTAGCCTAGTATAGTTTATCTTCCATTTACCTAAACATATCAGCTCAAGAGTCTACCACTACTAGATTTGAGCCCGAATAAAATACGTTCAGAATTGTAAAAGTTTACTGGAAATCAGCTCTTGCAAGAAAGAACGTAAGTATATTTAGTATGGACTGTCTAATAGAGTTGAATGAGGGACCAGTGTTCGTATGGCAATGTGTACTGCTGCCTACCTCATCATGATAACAGAATATCTCAGTTGTCATTCCTAACTCACTTATGAATCCTTTTGTCTGTCCGTCTCACTTTTCACTGTAACAAAGTTCACTAAGCTATATGACGATAACGCAGGTTTCAAAATCAATGAAACGATCGGTAAAGTTTTCATCACTGTCATTCTCAGTTACACAATAGAGTACAAACACAAGTTCTTCATCTCTCTGGTTGTCGTCTAAACGGCAATTCTTGATCTGACGTTTTACACTGTTTTACCTGCCCGGTCACTTTGTGAGAAAACAAACTTAACGTGATATCCTTAAGAAAACAATACGTTGAAAATCTACAGTTTTTGATGACAATTTTGACTTGAAGAAGCTCACAGTTAAATCCTTTACTGGTCACCAAATGAGACAGTTGTGAATACGGAGTGTGAAAGCATCTTGATCATCTGATAAATTTTCCAAAAGTCGTTCCTATTTTTGTTTTTATTAGTTAAACGTAGTGCACGCGCGCTACCCATCGACTGGTGACGTAGGTTTTGGTCACGCTTAAAAAGTATTTCGACTCGTGATCATTTCCGTTATTTTCATACAGAGTTTTTGTGCAGCTGCCTGTTTCAGTGTTCGTCATCCACTGCTGTCTTTACAGTGTGAAGGTTGTACCATCAGCTAGTCATTCACAGTTGCAGCGTCGAAAAATATCTTTCGTTTCCATCTCGTCTATCTATACTTCACACAATCCAATGGAATTGAAACCGTAACGCCCACGAGTCACACACAATGTTGATAACTACAAAAATGAAGAGTCTGGTTGAAGTTTATTTAACGACGTGAGAAAGTTAAAAATACTTCCAGCGATATCCGTCACTGTGTAAGGACCCATTTAAAGAAACCTGATAACGGAACGAGGCGGCAAAATATGTCCACACCCTACTGTTATGCGGCTGTGCTCATCAAGCGAAATAGTGTGCTCTGTCTGAATCATTACGCTCAGACAAATCGACTCTGTGTATCAGCCCTTACGGATCGCAATAGCTGATAGTTAGCTGTTACGAAATCCCCTAACTGTTGGATGGCAATGAAGGGCGGAAAGCAATATAGATCACTGAACCCGAGTGGACAGAATGAAGGACACCATTCTTACATAATGCAGTGTATCATCACAAACATCTTTCTACGAACCGACAGATAGTGGAGAGGTATCTTCATGAATGAAATGGGTTTGCAAGTTAAAAGCTGCATTAGGCATACATCTTTCCAGTCGTGAATGAACGACGTTTTGTTGTTTAGTATTATTCTACAGCTTGTTAGCTGTGTCATGACGTTACAAAGATGTAGTGCAAAGTATATAAGTGCCTCATCAGTTTATGTCAATCTATTTCATGTGGTGTCCTGGCAAAATGTAAATGGATGCATTCTCGAACGTGAACTGGTCACTCTAGTCCAAACAGTTGTTCCAATTGGATTGCTTTCTTCTACAAGCACTTCTGGACGACTTTTGCGCATTTAAACGGAATGTCCCACGGCTGATACAGTAAGGTATATTGGGATAGACCCGTACTTCCGAAATGAATTTCACATCGTGTTTAGTCAACCGTGTAAAGTGGTTTTTACTTACCCTCATAGCTGTACAACCTGGATTGCTAGCTCCACAAGAGCACGCGAACTGGTAAACACAGAAGGGAATCGCATATCTGAGAAGTGCTATGGGATTCGCAGTTGTGCCGTAATGCAGGCCTTTCTGATGGCGTTGTTTGTCGTATAAGTCGCAATTACGTACAACGTCGTACCCTGTTGTCCAAAGATGCTTAGATCAACTTTTTCTGCCGGTACCCTCGGGCTCGCAAACCTATCAAACCGGTCGTTTGTGTACAACGCAATGATATGCTTCCTAAGTATGAGACCTCCCTTATGTTAACTGTTTCACGTCCTCCTAAAGAGTAGCCCATGCAGGTCATGCAACTACAAACATCGCTTGAAGGATACGCGAAAATCAGTCCACATGGCTAACCAAAGGGTAGATTTACTTCAACCCGGTTGGAATCACAGCAATGCTAGATGACTTAGGTACGGATTCCTACCAGAACTGGTTTTCCAGCTCATTAACCACTCAACTTGTCAGCAACCTAAATGAATCACATTTCGAAGCCTGGTCACCACGGAAACCATCTGAATTTGGTTACACATCCCATAATTTTGTACGCAGAACAACATAGTACAGACCCGAAGTTTACCACAACTCTCACTTATCAGCCTAACAAGCTCGTAGATCAAAGTAACCAAGTAAAATAACTTCCGTTCAAACTTGTTCGAAAACATTTTGACAGCGTATTCCGACTTATATCGTCTCGATGACCGTGATGAAATACATTGTCGTTTAATTAGTCTAGTAATACATGACCTAAAGAGGAATGTTCGCCTGCCCCTCTACTTTTGATGCGCTTATGAGGACTATTAAGAAGTTTTAGTTCATTGTGATTTTGGAAAAGTTCCGAATTCACAATATTTTTTGAGTGCACTTGTGAACACCTTGCGCGTAGATTGTCACTGTAAAATGACTCCGAGTTCGGACGAAAAATTCCCGTACAACATTCAACAGATCTATCAGCCTGAGAGCCCAAATGTTCTAGATAAGAGCATTAGCGGGTACCCGACTAGAATTTGAAGAAAAATCAAGTGAAAATGCTTCAATCATCTACAATTAATCGTTTGTTAGAAAGGAAAAATATATTAGAGTTTGCCGATTTTCGGGCAAATCGGTTTATAAAAATTGCATGCCGGACAGTCTTCAATCAGTTAGTTGGTGAGTATCACAAGTTCAACCTGAATACGGTGCAATATTTCAGTTTTTGCTCACGATTTACCAATATGGTGTTTTCCGCATTATGGAATTGCATTTTGAGAACACGTACTAAATCTTTCTGATGGGCCATGGGTATATAGTGAATGATTACTCAGGTCATCCAATATTGATCCTTTAAATTTTCTTTCGCGCCAATTGAAGAGAACGCTTATTTGAACTGAAGCAGGTGCAGAAATGGGGATTATCTGATACGTTTTAATGCTGCTTTACAGACTTTAATGTAATGTCTTTGAGTTAATCTTCCAACTGAAGCCTCCGCATTTCAATGAGCAGCAATGAAGCTTTATACCAACTCATACTTCATCCTAAGTTCTTGTCAGCCAGCAGCGAAAGAAGGGCTTTATCGCAAGACGTTAACATTTAGTCCACTCTTTTCAGTCATGAATGTAAAAGATTAAATTACATGGAATATTCAGAAATCAACCGAGGCATCTTGCGATATGTCTTATTTCGTCATTGCCAAACTGAATCAAAGGAATAGTTCCAACTCACCTTGAACATGCAAAAACGTTTAACACAACGCTGAAATAACGTACAAGACATCACCCTGTTTATTACACGGCAGTGACAAGTTATCATGGGTTCCAACACTTATGCGAAACCTTAATCACGTCAGTTCTCGCGTTTTCCCAGGTAAAGAATATCATCATTTGATTCTGTCCAACTCAATCATACCACCTCTGAGGGACGTTAGTTAACATAAACCTGACATGAGATATTTACTTGAGTTGCGTATTCATGTAACGTTTACCCATCGGTGTGACCAGACTCACACAACCGGCTCGTTTAAGTGATGAAATTCAATGTACTGTAATAGCGCACTCTACAAACACATGCAAGAAAACTTATTGCGTTATCAAACACTCAATCTCCTAATGGTTATTTCGAATATTTACCAAGTCAATTTGCTCACCTAATGCACTTATTTGCTTCATAGACTGTAACTGGTATCTTTTGTGATTGGCAAGTGAACCAGCAAACATCCATCACAATCCGAGAAGTGAATAAAAGTGACCTTATCAAAAACTTAGTTACAATGACCTCTTTCTTCAGAGACTTGTATACTTGTGGGAATAAAAGATACGGTAGATAACCAACTAGCATTTTAAAATTATGCATAAATGTTTACGGCACTTCAATTTCTGACGAAGATTACGACTGCGAAGGGTTTGACGTGTATCATCAATTCTACGTAACAGGAAACTGACGCGAGCAAATTTCGAGTTAGGTCAATGGTAAGCTACTTCTTATGTTCAGCAGTATAAACTTTCAGAGACTCTCATCCGATTATTATGCGCTTTTACTGACTGTACATCTTTTTCACTTGATTAATAGTGCATCACGTGATACGTGTGTTATAAATTAGCATAATAAGAAAACTTAAAGTAATGAGATCCACTTTAAGTACTCACCGTATTGTTTAGCTTAAGACAATTCTCAACTCATAAAATCAGGGAAAATTTGAATCCCTCGTGTGGTACAGGTTTGATGATAAGCATCATGAAGTATCACGATAATGCATTAACGTTTCAGATTCGGATAAGTGAATATGTAGTAATCACGATTAACAAAGG